>CM038147.1:311852752-312132160 GCA_021437245.1 Aegilops speltoides | reverse complement strand
ATCGAAAAACCAACTGCGAGAACCTAAAGAAAAAATTTGAAGGGAAGAGGGTAGTTCAAAACACCTACGTCAAGATTCCTCACCAGAGCGACGAAGGGGCTGAGGAGTAAAAAGAATTCCTACTCTTCGATATAACTAGACTCAAAACAGTTTTCTTCTAGACTCAACATCGGCCAAACTACACGATCAATCAAGGGGCTCTAAGGTCGGTCGAGGCTCGATACCAACTTATCACGCCCAATATGCGACCCTATCCAAAAGGAACTCAAGGTCCCACCAAGGATAGACCAAGATATTGAAACGCTTTTGCAAGGTGGATATCATTACATCAACATTACATAATAGATGGGGATACATACAAAAGGCACACAATGCCACACAAATACAATATCATCATACAAGAGATCGACATCTGACTATGGATGATACATAAACAAAAACTCAAACAATATCCACCCTGCTAGCCCAGGCTGCCGACCTGGAACCTATCCCCTGATCGAAGAAGAAGCAGAAGGAGAACTCCAAGACAAGTAAACATTGCTCTCGCGTCATGATCAATGCATAACCTGTACCTGCAACTGTTGGTGTACTAATCTGTGAGCCACGAGGACTCAGCAATCCCATTACCATGGGTATCAAGACTAGCAAAGCTTAATGGGAAAGGAAGGGGTAAAGTGGTGAGGTTGCAGCAGCGACTAAGCATGATATGGTGGCTAACATACGCAAATGAGAGCGAGAAGAGAAACAAAGGAACGGTCGTGAAGCTAGCAATGATCAAGAGGTGATCCTGAACTCCTACTTACGCCAAACATAACACGAAACCGTGTTCACTTCCGGACCACGAGAAGAGACCATCACGGCTACACACGTGGTTGATGCATTTTAATTAGGATCTGGTGTCAAGTTATCTACAACGGACATTAACAAATTCCCATCGCCACATAACCGCGGGCACGGCTCTCGAATGTTTATACACCGCAGGGTGTCCCAACTTAGCCCATGATAAGCTCTCGCGATCAACGAAGGATATTCCTTCTCCCAGAAGACCGGTCGATCTCGGAATCCCGGTTTACAAGACATTTCGACAATGGTAAAACAAGACCAGCAAAAGCCGCCTAATGCGCCGACATCCCGATAGGAGCTGCACATATCTTGTTCTCGTGGCAACACGGATAAGTCAAGCTACGAGTAAAACCAGACTTCGAAGTTTCCCGAGGTGGCCCCAAGAAGTCGCTCGATTCGGACCAACACTTAGACAAGCACCGCCGGGGGCTAAAATAAAGATGACCCTTGGGTTAATTACACCCAAGGGAAAGGTAGGTGGTGGTGAGGCAAATGGTAAAACCAAGGTTGGGCCTTTTTGGACAAGTTTTATTCAAAGCGAACCGTCGGGGGTCCATAAATCACCCGACCGCGTTAGGAACGCAAAATCCGGGAACATAATACGGTATGACGGAAACTAGGTGGCAAGAGTGGAACAAAACACGTGCATAAGGCCGAGCCTTCCACACTTTACCAAATATATAGATGCATTAATAATATAAGAGATATTGTGATATCCCAACATAACCCTGTCCATCATGGAGCAATCTTCAACTTCACCTGCAACTAGCAACGCTATAAGAGGGGCTGAGCAAAGTGGTAACATAGCCAAGCAACGGTTTGCTAGGAAGGGTGTCAAAGATTAGAGGTCATGGCAATTTGGGAGGCTTGAAGAGCAAATGATAGGTAGCGCAACATAGCGATAGAACGAAGCAACTAGCACGGCAATGATAGTAGTGAGATCCAGGGTAGCAGTCATCTTGCATGAGATCCCGCAAGGAAGAAGAACGAGTCCATGAAGAAGATGAAGCCACGAAGACGAACCAAGCGTGGACGAACGAATCCTCACGATCGCAACGAAACAGGAACTATCGAGAAGAAGCACACAACAAGGTAAACACACCACACATAGACAAGACATGATGCACAACAAGCATGATGCATGACAAAGCTACACGAAGCTACTCATGGCAAGAGATGATGCATACAAGAGCAACACATCAAGGCAAGTTTAAATGAGGCCGGAAACAACATATAACAATTCCGGTAAGTCCTCATATGCAAATTTCGAAATTGGTCCAGATCTGAATAAACCTTATGTTCAAGTTGTTAAACAGCAAGTTAAATAGCACCAAGAGGATCTACACGAAATTCTAGTCAAGTTACATATAAAGTTCATTAGATTCGGAGCTATGGCCTAGAAGATATGAGCAAAACAAGTTAAACATGGCATTGATGCAAAATGCATACAAACATCAAGCAAACACCTCAAAACAAGGATGCAACATGATAATATAAAACTACATGCAAAATCAAGCAAGTTTCATATAAAGCACACTCAAAACGGAGCAACGGTTCAACACATACACTCTATACAAGTCATAACAACAATCTGTTCAAAACAGCAACTAGGCATATTGCAAGCATCAAAACAATATTCTACAGCACCTCAATATGATAACAAAAGGCGTGGGCATGAAGTACAGGTAAAGCATAACAAAACATGAACACTGAGCTATCTCCAGAAATCACTAGAACATGCTCAAACACACATGGTAAGATTGCAAATAATAACAGTTTCAGACTTATCAGGAAATAACATCAGGTTGCAATGTTTAGAGCTATCAAACAACATGTTACAGGAACATATCATGGCAAACAAAGGCATGGCATGAATCTACTAAATGCATAGAACAAAAGACCCTTACTGACCATGAGCCAAAAAGGATCAGAAAATATGATCGCACCCATGTAAACATGGCAAGTTATATTACAGATTCAAACATGGCAGGAACAACAATAAGTGGGCATGTTGGTGAGCTTGAACCACTCACTACAGGGCAATACATGGCATGGCAAGGCAACCAACAGTAAGAAGACATGTTTATGAAGCTAAGCATGGCAAGAACAAGTTCATAGGGTGCATGGATCACTAGAAAAGTACATGGCCAAAACTGAACTTCATGTTAACAGGTTGACAGCAACATTATTTAGCAACTTTGGAGCAAGATAACAACAAGCTACAGCAGGCTATAATTGCAACCAAGGTCATGAATGGATAGAGCATGACATGTATAACAAAACATGTTTAGTAAACATCTTCAGATTATGCATAGAGTGACTTGTAGAAGCAGATTTACATAGCAACAAAATATAACAGAATCTGTCAGGAAAATAGCAACAGTAAGTACCCTACTTAGCAAGCTTGATACACTCAACACACAACTCACAAAAATACATGGATGGCACCCCTGGAAAGATGGCATAGCATAGATCAAAACACATGTAGAGCTCATGTTCATAAGATGCACACATAAATCATGGCAAAAATGACAAATGAGCAAGTTATAACACTTTCAGCAGCTTAACAGCAACATGCACTCTTCCAACAACATTTCGGGCATCAAGATGAGCTCAATTGAAAATGATGCAATGGAATAAAATGAAGTACTCGTCGAGACGAACAATTTGACATATTACACGCACGAAACGGAGCAGTATGCACAGAGTTATGTTGCGATGGATATGGCATGATAATGTAATAATTTGAGGACTTAGAAGAATTTTAGACCTCGCGGGAATCTGGATCTCGGGATACGGGGACGAAGCAGTACAGCGGGGAGGCGTGCTGTTTGGATCGGGGTACATGGCGGTGCAGATCTGGTGACTGGAGTTGCGCCGGCGACAACGAACTCCGGCGAGCGCGCGGTGCCCGGAGACGACGGATCCGGCGGCGCCTCGCCGGATCTGGGCAGGACGGAGCGGCACGCCACGGCGCCGGGAGAGCGGCAAGCTCGGGCACCGCTGGAGGGAGCGGGCGGCGGGAGGTTGGCGGCGGCGGAGGAGCTCCGGCTTGGCCGGGCGCTGGGACGACCGGGCGGTGGCGGGAGGCGGCCGGAGGTCGGCCAGCGAGGCGGCGCGGAGGGCGAACGCGGGTGGCGGAGGTCGGCGCCGGCGGCGAGGGAGCCAGGAGGCGGCGCGTGAAGGAAATATGCCCTAGAGGCAATAATAAAGTTATTATTTATTTCCTCATATCATGATAAATGTTTATTATTCATGCTAGAATTGTATTAACCGGAAACATGATACATGTGTGAATACATAGACAAAACTATAGTCACTAGTATGCCTCTACTTGACTAGCTCATTAATCAAAGATGGTTATGTTTCCCGACCATAGACATGTGTTGTCATTTGATTAGTGGGATCACATCATTAAGAGAATGATGTGATTGACATGACCCATCTCATTAGCCTAGCACTTGATCGCTTAGTATACCGCTATTGCTTTCTTCATGACTTATACAAAGTTCCTGCAACTATGAGATTGTGCAACTCCCGTTTACCGGAAGAACACTTTGTGTTCTACCAAACGTCACAACGTAACTGGGTGATTATAAAGGTGCTCTATAGGTGCTTCCGAAGGTACATGTTGGGTTGGCATAATTCGAGATTAGGATTTGTCACTCCGATTGTCGGAGAGGTATCTCTGGGCCCTCTCGGTAATACTCATCACATAAGCCTTGCAAGCATGTAACTAATGAGTTAGTTATGAGATGACGTATTACGGAACGAGTAAAGAGACTTGCCGGTAACGAGATTGAACTAGGTATTGGATAACGATGATCAAATCTCGGGCAAGTAACATACCGATGACAAAGGGAACAAAGTATGTTGTTATGCGGTTTGACCGATAAAGATCTTCGTAGAATAAGTAGGAACCAATATGGGCATCCAGGTCCCGCTATTGGTTATTGACCGAGAATGGTTTTAGGTCATGACTACATAGTTCTCGAACCCATAGGGTCCGCACGCTTAACGTTTCGATGACAGTTTTATTATGAGTTTATAAGTTTTGATGTATCGAAGTTTGTTCAGAGTCCCGGATGTGATCAAGGACATGACGAGGAGTCTCGGAATGGTCGAGACATAAAGATTGATATATTGGACAACTATATTCGGACACCGGAAAGGTTCTGGGAGTTTTCGGAGAAAACCGGAGTGCCGGGGGGGTTACCAAACCCCCCGGGAGAGTTAATGCGCCACATGGGCCTAGGTGGGAAGAGAGAGGGGCGGCCAGGGTGGGCCGCGCGCCCCCTCTCCCTGTAGTCCGAATTGGACTAGGAGGGGGGGCGGCGCCCCCCTTTCCTTCCCCCCTCTCCTCCATCCTTCCCCCTCCTAGTAGGAGTAGGAAGGGAGGAATCCTACTCCTACTAGGAGGAGGATTCCTCCTCCCTTGGCGCGCCCCAAGGGGCCGGCCGGCCTCCCCCGTCCCTCCTTTATATACGGGGGCAGGGGGCACCCCATAGACACACAAGTTGATCTACGGATCGTTCCTTAGCCATGTGCGGTGCCCCCTTCCACCATATTCCACCTCGGTCATATCGTCGCAAGCTTAGGCGAAGCCCTCGCGCCGATAGAACATCAAGATCGCCACCACGCCGTCGGTCGACGGAACTCTCCTCGACACTCACCTGGATCGGAGTTCGAGGGACGCCATCGAGCTGAACGCAGTCTGAACTCGGAGGCTCCGTGACGCTCGGTGCTTGGATCGGTCGGATCGTGAAGACGACGACTACATCAACCGCTACAGCTAACGCCCGCTTACGGCTCACGAGGGTACGTGGACATACACTCTCCTCTCGTTGCTATGCCATCACCATGATCTTGCGTGTGCGTAGGAAATTTTTGAAATTACTACGCTCCCCAACAAGTGGCATCCGAGCCTAGGTTTTATGCGTTGATGTTATATGCACGAGTAGAACACAAGTGAGTTGTGGACGATATAAGTCATACCGCCTACCAAGCATGTCATACTTTGGTTCAGCGGTATTATGAGATGAAGCGCCGGACCGACATTACGCCAGACGCTTACGCGAGACTGGTTTCACTGCTACGAGCACTCGTGCTTAAAGGTGGCTGGCGGGTGTTTGTCTCTCTCACTTTAGTTGAACCTAGTGTGGCTACGCCGGTCCTTGTGAAGGTTAAACGAGTCTATTTGACAAACTATCGCTGTGGTTTTGATGCGAGGTAAGAACGGTTCTTGCTAAGCCCGTAGCAGCCACGTAAAATTTGCAACAACAAAGAAGAGGACGCCTAACTTGTTTTTGCAGGCATGTTGTGATGTGATATGGTCAAGACGTGATGCTATATTTTATTGTATGAGATGATCATGTTTTGTAACCGGTTATCGGCAATCGGCTGGAGCCATATGGTTGTCGCTTATTGTATGAAATGCAATGCCCTTTAATTGCTTTACTTTATCACTAAGCGGTAGCGATAATCGAGAAGCAATAGATGGCGAAACGACAACGATGCTACGATGGAGATCAAGGTGTCGCTACCGGTGACGATGGTGATCATGACGGTGCTTCAAGATGGAGATCACAAGCACAAGATGATGATGGCCATATCATATCACTTATATTGATTGCATGTGATGTTTATCCTTTATGCATCTTATCTTGCTTTGATTGACGGTAGCATTTTAAGATGATCTCTCACTAAAATTATCAAGTAGTGTTCTCCCGAGTATGCACCGCTGCCAAAGTTCGTCGTCTTCGAGACACCACGTGATGATCGGTGTGATAAGCTCACGTCCATCTACAACGGGTGCAAGCCAGTTTTGCACACGAGAATACTCAAAGTTAAACTTGACGAGCCTAGCATATGCAGATATGGCCTCGAAACACGGAGACCGTAAGGTCGAGCGTGAATCATATAGTAGATATGATCAACATAATGATGTTCACCATTGAAAACTACTCCATCTCACGTGATGATCGGTTATGGTTTAGTTGATTTGGATCACGTGATCACTTAGATGACTAGAGAGATGTCTTTCTAAGTGGGAGTTATTAAGTAATATGATTAATTGAACTTAAATTTATCATGAACTTAGTACCTGATAGTATCTTGCTTGTCTATGTTTGTTTGTAGATAGATGGCTCGTGCTGTTGTTCCGTTGAATTTTAATGCGTTCCTTGAGAAAGCAAAGTTGAAAGATGATGGTAGCAATTACACGGATCGGGTCCGAATCTCGAGGATTATCCTCATTGCGCACGTAAGAGTTATGTCCCGAAGCACCGCTGGGTGCCAACCGCTTCTTGATGCAATTGACGACGTTAAGAACGTCTGGCGAGCAAAGTCGATGACTACTCTATAGTTCAAGTGTGCCATGCTTTACGGCTTAGAACCGGTCTTCAACAACGTTTTGAACGTCATGGAGCATATGAGATGTTCCAGAGTTGAAGTTAATATTTCAAGCAAATGCCCGGATTGAGAGATATGAAGTCTCCAATAAGTTCTATAGCTGCAAGATGGAGGAGAATAGTTTCACAAGTGAACATATACTTAGAATGTCTGGGTATAACAATCACTTGATTCAACCGGGAGTTAATCTTCACGATGATAGTGTCATTGATGTAATTCTTCAATCATCGCCACCAAGCTACAAGAGCTTTGTGATGAACTATAATATGCAAGGGATGAACAAGACTATTCCCGAGCTCTTCGCGATGCCGAAAGCACGGAGGTAGAAATCAAGAAGGAGCATCAAGTGTTGATGGTCAACAAGACCACTAGTTTCAAGAAGAAGGGCAAAGGGAAGAAGAAGGGAACTTTAAAAAGAACGGCAAGCAAGTTGGTGCTCAAGAGAAGAAACCCAAGTCTGGACCTAAGCACAAATCGAGTGCTTCTACCGCAAGCGCATCGGTCACGGAAGCGGAACTGCCCCAAGTATTTGGCGGATAAGAAGGATGGCAAAGTAAACAAAGGTATATGTGATATACATGTTATTGATGTGTACCTAACTAGAGCTCGTAGTAGCACCGGTATTTGATATTGGTTACATTGCTAATATTTGCAACTCAAACAGGACTACGGAATAAGCGAGCACCGCCAAGGACGAGGTGACGATGCGCTGGGAACGGTTCCAAAGTCGATGTGATCGCGGTCGGCACGCTACCTCTACATCTACCATCGGGATTAGTTTTAGACCTGAATAATTGTTATTTGGTGCCGCGTTGAGCATGAACATTATATCTGGATCTTGTTTGATGCGAGACGGTTATTCATTTAAATCAGAGAATAATGGTTGTTCTATTTATATGAGTAATATCTTTTATGGTCATGCACCCTTAAAGAGTGGTCTATTTTATTGAATCTCGATAGTAGTGATACACATATTCATAATGTTGAATCCAAAAGATGCAGAGTTGATAATGATAGTGCAACTTATTTGTGGTAATCGCCGTTTAGGTCATATCGGTGTAAAACGCATGAAGAAACTCCATCTCGATGGACTTCGGAATCACTTGATTATGAATCACTTGGTACTTATGTAACCATGCCTCATGGGCAAGATGACTAAAACACCGTTCTCCGGAACTATGGAGAGAGCAACAGATTTGTTGGAAATCATACATACTGATGTATGTGGTCCGATGAATGTTGAGGCTCGTGGCGGATATCGTTATTTTCTCACCTTCACAGATGATTTGAGCAGATATGGGTATATCTACTTAATGAAGCACAAGTCTGAAACATTTGAAAAGTTCAAAGAATTTCAGAGTGAAGTAGAAAATCATCGTAACAAGAAAATAAAGTTTCTACGATCTGATCGTGGAGGAGAATATTTGAGTTACGAGTTTGGTTTACATTTGAAACAATGCGGAATAGTTTCGCAACTCACGCCACCTGGAACACCACAACGAAATGGTGTGTCCGAACGTTGTAATCGTACTTTACTTGATATGGTGCAATCTATGATGTCTCTTACCGATTTACCGCTATCGTTTTGGGGTTATGCTTTAGAGACGGCCGCATTCACGTTAAATAGGGCACCATCAAAACCGCTGAGACGACGCCTTATGAACTGTGGTTTGGCAAGAAACCAAAGTTGTCGTTTCTTAAAGTTTGGGGCTGTGATGCTTATGTGAAGAAACTTCAACCAGATAAGCTCGAACCCAAATCGAGAAATGTGTCTTCATAGGATACCCAAAAGAGGCTGTTGGGTACACCTTCTATCACAGATCCGAAGGCAAGACATTCGTTGCTAAGAATGGATCCTTTCTGGAGAAGGAATTTCTCTCGAAAGAAGTGAGTGGGAGGAAAGTAGAACTTGATGAGATAACTTTATCTACTCCCTTGTTGGAAGGTAGTTCATCACGAGAACCGGTTCCCGTGACGACTACACCAACTAATGAGGAAGCTAATGATATTGATCATGAAACTTCAGATCAAATTTCTGCTGAACCTCGTAGGTCTACCAGAGTAAGATCCGCACCAGAGTGGTACGGTAATCCTATTCTGGAAGTCATGTTACTTGACCATGATGAACCTACGAACTATGAGGAAGCGGTGATGAGCCCAGATTCCGCAAAATGGCTAGAGGCCATGAAATCTGAGATGGGATCCATGTATGAAAACAAAGTATGGACTTTGGTTGACTTGCCCGATGATCGGCAAGCCATTGAGAATAAATGGATCTTTAAGAAGAAGACCGACGTTGATGGTAATGTTATCGTTTATAAAGCTCGACTTGTTGCGTAAAGGTTTTCGACAAGTTCAAGGGGTTGACTACGATGAGACTTTCTCACCCGTAGCGATGCTTAAGTCTGTCCGAATCATGTTGGCTATTGCTGCATTTCATGATTATGAAATTTGGCAAATGGATGTCAAGACGCATTCTTGAATGGATTTCTAGAAGAAGAGTTGTATATGATGCAGTAGGAAGGTTTTGTTGATCCAAAAGGTGCTAACAAAGTGTGCAAGCTCCATTGCTCCATTTATGGACTGGTGCAAGCATCTCGGAGTTGGAATAAACGCTTTGACAAGTGTGATCAAAGCATATGGTTTTATCTGAGACTTTTGGAGAAGCTTGTATTTACAAGAAAGTGAGTGGGAGCTCAGAGCATTTCTAGTTTTATATGTTGATGACATATTATTAATTGGAAATGATATAGAATTTCTGGATAGCATAAAGGGATACTTGAATAAAAGTTTTTCAATGAAAGACCTCGGTGAAGCTGCTTACATATTGGGCATCAAGATCTATAGAGATAGATCAAGACGCTTAATAGGACTTTCACAAAGCACATACCTTGACAAAATTTTGAAAAGTTCAAAATGGATCAGCAAAGAAAGGATTCTTGCCTCGTGCTACAAGGTGTGAAGTTGAGTCAAACTCAATGCCCACCACAAAGAAAAGATAGAGAGAAAATGAAAAATGTTCCTATGCTTCACCATAGGCTCTATCATGTATGCAATGTGTGTACCAGACCGACGATGCTTAGCAATAAGCTTGGCGGGAAGGTACCAAAGTAATCCAGAGTGGATCATCGACAGCGGTTAAGAACATCCTGAAATACCGAAAAGGACTAAGGATATGTTTCTCGATATGGAGGTGACAAAGAGCTAGTCGTAAATGGTTACGCCGATGCAAGCTTTGACACCGATCCGGACGATTCTAAATCGCAAACCGGATACGTGTTTATATTAAACGGTGGAGCTGTAAGTTGGTGCAGTTCTAAACAAAGCGCCGTGGCGGGATCTACATGTGAAGCGGAGTACATAGCTGCTTCAAGCAGCAAATGAAGGAGTCGGATGAAAGAGTTTATTTCGATCTAGGTGTCATACCTAGTGCATCGGGACCAATGAAGATCTTCTGTGACAATCTTGGTGCAATTGCTTTGGCAAAGGAATCCAGATTTCACAAGAGGACCAAGCACATCAAGAGACGCTTCAATTCCATTCGGGACCAAGTCCAAGTGGGAGACATAGAGATTTGCAAGATACATACGGATCGAATGTTGCGCACTGATTGACTAAGCCTCTCTCACGAGCAAAACATGATCAGCACCAAGACTCCATGGGTGTTAGAATCATTACTATGTAATCTAGATTATTGACTCTAGTGCAAGTGGGAGCTCAAGGAAATATGCCCTAGAGGCAATAATAAAGTTATTATTTATTTCCTCATATCATGATAAATGTTTATTATTCATGCTAGAATTGTATTAACCGGAAACATGATACATGTGTGAATACATAGACAAAACTATAGTCACTAGTATGCCTCTACTTGACTAGCTCATTAATCAAAGATGGTTATGTTTCGACCATAGACATGTGTTGTCATTTGATTAGTGGGATCACATCATTAAGAGAATGATGTGATTGACATGACCCATTCATTAGCCTAGCACTTGATCGCTTAGTATACTGCTATTGCTTTCTTCATGACTTATACAAAGTTCCTGCAACTATGAGATTGTGCAACTCCGTTTACGGAAGAACACTTTGTGTGCTACCAAACGCCACAACGAATCGGGTGATTATAAAGGTGCTCTACAGGTGCTTCCGAAGGTACATGTTGGGTTGGCATAATTCGAGATTAGGATTTGTCACTCCGATTGTCGGAGAGGTATCTCTGGGCCCTCTCCGTAATACTCATCACATAAGCCTTGCAAGCATGTAACTAATGAGTTATTTATGAGATGGCGTATTACGGAACGAGTAAAGAGACTTGCCGGTAACGAGATTGAACTAGGTATTGGATAACGAAGATCAAATCTCGGGCAAGTAACATACCGATGACAAAGGGAACAAAGTATGTTGTTATGCGGTTTGACCGATAAAGATCTTCGTAGAATATGTAGGAACCAATATGGGCATCCAGGTCCCGCTATTGGTTATTGAGAGAATGGTTTTAGGTCATGACTACATAGTTCTCGAACCCGTAGGGTCCGCACGCTTAACGTTTCGATGACAGTTTTATTATGAGTTTATAAGTTTTGATGTACGAAGTTTGTTCGAGTCCGGATGTGATCAAGGACATGATGAGGAGTCTCGGAATGGTCGAGACATAAAGATTGATATATTGGACGACTATATTGGACACGGAAATATTCCGGAGTTTTCGGAGAAAACGGAGTGCCGGGGTTACGGAACCCCGGGAGAGTTAATGGGCCACATGGGCCTAGGTGGGAAGAGAGAGGGGCGGGTAGGGGCGCGCCTCTCCTCTAGTCCCAATTGGACTAGAGGGGCGGCACCCCTTTCCTTCCCCCTCCTCCTTCCTTCCCCTCCTAGTAGGAGTAGGAAAGGAGGAATCCTACTCCTACTAGGAGGAGGATTCCTCCTCCTTGGCGCGCCCAAAGGGCGGTCGGCCTCCCCTCCCTCCTTTATATACGGGGCATGGGGCACCCATAGACACACAAGTTGATCTACGGATCGTTCCTTAGCCGTGTGCGGTGCCCCTTCCACCATATTCCACCTCGGTCATATTGTCGCATGAAGCTTAAGCGAAGCCTGCGCGATAGAACATCAAGATCGTACCACGCCGTCATCTTGTGGAACACTCCCTCGACACTCGGCTGGATCGGAGTTCGAGGGACGCCATCGAGCTGAACGTGTCAGTGAACTCGGAGGCTCCGTGACGCTCGGTGCTTGGATCGGTCGGATCGTGAAGACGTACGACTACATCAACCGCGTTGTGCTTCCGCTTCCGCTTACGGTCTTCGAGGGTACGTGGACATACACTCTCCCCTCTCGTTGCTATGCCATCACCATGATCTTGCGTGTGCGTAGGATTTGTTTTGAAATTACTACGTTCCCCAACAGCGCGCGAGGCGCGGTGGCCGATGGCGGCGGGGCGGGTCCACCGACGGCGGGCGGGCGGAGGCGAGCGGCGCGGCGGCGGCGCGGCTAGGCCTTGAGCTCGGGCTCTGTGGGCCCGCGATGGGCTCGGCGGGGCATGCCACGGGACGACGGCAATGGCGGACAGGTGTCGGCTCCGGATTGGGCAGGGGCGGCGGGGGAGATGTGTCCGGCGCGCGAAGGAAGAAGGGGCTAGGGGGTTTGGACCCGAAAATTCGGAGGGGGAGGTGCTAGTTTTATAGGTAGAGGGAGCTAGGAGAGTCCAAATGAGGAGCGGTTTTCGGTCACGCGATCGTGATCGAACGACCGAGAGCATGGAGGGGGTTTGGATGGGTTTTGGGCCACTTTGGAAGGGGTGTTGGGCTGCACATAAAAGAGGCTTTTATGGTTCCCCGGTTAACCGTTGGAGTACCAAACGACCTCCAAATGGCACGAAACTTGACAGGCGGTCTACCGGTGCTATACCAAGGCCGCTTGGCAAACCTCGGTCCATTCCGAGAACGTTTAACACCCACTCACAACGAGAGACAAAAAGGGGGACGCTGGAGGACATAGGAGTGCCGGATTGCAAAACGGACAACGGGGAAAATGCTCGGATGCATGAAACGATCACGTATGCAAAATGAGATGCACAAGATGACATGATATGAAATGCAGATGATGACATGGCAAAGTGCAACACGCAAGCAAATGACATGACAACGACGGCGAATAACTGGCATACTCCTGGCGCAACGAATCCGGGGCGTTACAAGCTACTTGTGTGATTATTGGCGAGCTAGCCCATCTTTGGGGTCACATGGACGTCCATCACTTTGACCAATGAAAGGGATCAAGAAGAGATGTCTAGAGAGGGGTGATTAGACATTTAACAAGGAAAAGTAGTAGTTTTTAAGTTTTTCAAGTTGAGTTGGAGTTTTAGCATAAGTTTAAACATTCACAATACATTTCAAGCAAGCATGGTAAAGCATGCAATTTGCAATAAAGTAAAGGGATGGGATTGGAGTGTGCAAACGCAACTGAAGACACAAAGTTTTTTTGGTGTGGTTCCGATAGGTGGTGCTATCATCCATCCACGTTGGTGGAGACTTCAACCTACGAAGGGTAACGGTTGCGCGAGTCCATGGAGGGCTCCACCCACAAAGGGTCCACTAAGAAGCAACCTTGTCTATACCACCATGTCCATCGCCCACGAAGGACTTGCGTCATTCGGGTAGATCTTCACGAAGTAGGCGATCTCCTTGCCCTTACAAACTCCTTGGTTCAACTCCACAATCTTAACGGAGGCTCCCAAGTGATACCTAACCAATCTAGGAGACACCACTCTCCAAAAGGTAACAGATGGTGTGTTGATGATGAACTCCTTGCTCTTGTGCTTCAAATGATAGTCTCCCCAACACTCAACTATCTCTCACAGATTTGGATATGGTGGAAAGATGATTTGAGTGGAAAGCAACTTGGGGAAGGCTAGAGATCAAGATTCTTGTGGTAGGATTGGAATTTCTTGGTCTCAACACATGAGTAGGTGGTTCTCCCTTAGAAAATGAGTAGTGGAAGTGTAGGCACGTTCTGATGGCTCTCTCACAAATGGAGAAGGGGGTGGAGGGGTATATATAGCCTCCACACAAAATCTAACCATTGCACACAATTTACCAAACTCGGTCAGACCAAATAGTGGAACTCGGTGGGACCGGTCTAGTTCAAAATGTGAACGTTATGATTTTCGGTGGGACCGACATGATCAACTCTGTGGGCCCGATGTATTAGGGTTAAGGCAAAACCTCATCTCGGTGTGACCGATTGCATGAACTCGGTGAGACCGATTTCAACAGTGAGCAAATAGAGAGTTGGTTAGGCAAACTCGATGTGACCGATTGCACATCTCAGTGAGACCAAAATAGTTGCAACAGGAAATAGATAGTTTGCAAGGGCATCTCGGTGAGACCGAGATCCTATCGGTGAGACTGAACTGATTAGGGTTTCTAACAGTGGCTATGTCAATGAACTCGGTGGCGCCGGATGAATCAAATTGGTGGGGCCGAGTTTGACTTTAGGTTTTGGACATATTTGGAATTGAGAAAGTGGTTGAAGGCTTTGGAGCATATCACTAAGCACTTTGAGCAAGTAGACCATTAAGCAACACCTCATCCCCTTTTAATAGTATTTGCTTTTCCTATGGACTCAATGTGATCTTGGATCAAGAAAATATAAATGAAGAGTCTTGATCTCTTGCCAATATTTGTCATTAGCATCTTGAAGGGGTTCCACATCCTCTTGTCCATGCCACGCCTTTTGTTGAACTCTCTGAAATATACTAGATGAAAATGTTAGTCCAACAGGAGATATGTTGACATTAATTACCAAAATCACCCAGGGAGCACTTGTGCTTTCAACCAACAACAAGAGAGAGGTTGTACGACCAAGGTGGATTCTTCTTTGTCCGTTTTACGATACATCTTGGTGAGATGCCCTCTCCTGCAGACTGAAAGTGTGTGTGCGTGTGTGTTTGATGGGGGGGGACTTCTACTCCAAACTTTGCTAGGTGAACCTTCGTGGGGGCGGGCATGCGTACATAGTTTAGGATTCCCCTCCTGCCGACACAAAGGGGGAGGGGACAAGCAAGACCGTGCTCTTTGTGAGATAGGTGCCACATCCAAGTTGCGCATTTGGTATTTGACCATCAAACCACCCTTTTCATACATATATTTGGTCCACATGCAAGTGTGCTCGTGTTCTGACCCTTTCTCGCGTCATTTTCACCAAATTTAGGAACATTAGACAAGTCGGATGATGCAACAGACATGGTTCACTCACACTAACCGTGCGCCACAGGTGCCCCTATCACCCACATCAGCACAGTACATTGGGCTCCACGAGGCTTCCCCTCTCAAGAAAATCGACCGTGTGTGATGTTTGTTGTTCCCGCTCCCGCCTGCATCCCTCGAAAATATCTGCCCAACTCGAGGGTTTTTCTGTTTCATAACACAGGGTTGTTATTTCGGGACCGTGTGCAATGCATCATCAAAATTTTCAATAGCCCTGCCATTTTACTCCCGTGTAGTAAAATTTTCAGTAGCTGCGTCATTTCCTCAAACACCCCCCTTCACACACACACCCCAAAAGCTCCTCGGGCACGCGCGCGCGCGCGCACACACACACACACACACACACACACTCCCCCCACCACAACCCCCTCCCTCGCTCGAAGCCCTAGCAAGGTCGCCGCCGCCGCCGCAGGGCCTCCATTGTCAACATCTGCCCGGTTTGCCCGTGCAGCTACCCACCGATCTACGTACCCTAGCCGCCCTGAGTTTCTTAGATGAGGCCTGCCAAATGCCCCCTTTCCCACATATCCCGACCCCCCACTCCAGAGCGTCGCAGCCTAAGCCCGGCTATGCTTCCCATGGAGCTCGAGGAGCGACTGGCCCAAAAGAGGTGTATCACGACCTCTTCGCCCTATGTCGCCGAGGTGGCCGCTGAGGAAGCTGACGACCATTACTGGCCGCAGGCTCTCAATCAGCGGGCTAGAGTATGCGGGTATGCTGCAGACACCGGCTACGACATCGAGCTCGTCGACAGCGACGGCCTGACGTGGGCTATGTCACAGGTTAAGTGGCCCACCCCCAACCCCTCGGGTTCAACCACCGTCGATCTCATCCATGGCCCAGCCGGTGATCTCCTTTGGCTCACTGTCAAGAATTTGCCATCCTACATCGCCATCGAGCCTCTTTTGTCATTTCTGAAGGACACGTTCTGCGATGCTGGCTTGGGATCCATAGCTACAAGTCAAACCTCATCAATGGCGACCACGAGGAGGGCACCCTCTCCGACTCTTCCAAGTGGAAAGAGCCCATCTGCGACATCAGTGAGGGCACCCTACAGCCGTGCTCTTTCAAGGGGAAGGAGCCCATCTGCGACAACATGGAGCGCACCCAGGATCCGTGCTCTTCCCACGAGAACGAGCCCATCTGTGACAAGTGAGGAAACCCATGATTTGTTTTGTCGTGCCTCTTCACGGGGGGACCCATGATTTGTTTTGTCGAGTCCCTTTTGTAGTGTAGTGAGAATATGTTCAGTTTTAATTGCTATATTTGGCTGTTTGCAATATGCCTTGTTTATTTCAGTTGTTCACAATGTGATGCTCTATATGTGCAACTATTTACTGTGCAGTACATTTTCATCAATACCAGTTTTAAACATACCGATAGGAATGCATATTTTTGCTTGCTGTTAAGCCTGTTATAGCTAGCATATGCCTCTTTTTAAGTTTTTTGGTTGTTCGGTTGTTTGCAGTTAGCATATGTCTAGTTTCAAATGCTATCTTTGGTTGTTCGTAGTATGCCTTGTTTATTCCAGTTATTCACAACATGATGTTCTATATGTGCAAGTATAAACTGTGTAGTTCAATTTCATCAATACTAGTTTCAACAATACCACTATGAATGGCTACATTTGGTTGCTGTTAAGCATGTTGCAGTTAACATGCGTTTCCATTTTTATTTAACAATAACCAGTATACTTAGACTGGCACAATACCAGTATGAATTAATATATTTACTTGTTGTTAAATGTTAGGCTTATTGCAGTTAACACACCTTTCCACTTCTTGTTTTGCTAACTAGTGTGCTTAAACCTGCACACTGAAGCTATCGTTTGGAGATTATTTTGTCTGCCATGGATATATTTGGTTGATGTTTAGCCTACTGTGCTTCACATGCCTCTCGATGTACTTACACATGGCAATTTTGGGAAAGACTGCTGTTTTCCATCGAGGTTAGTTTCATCCCATGGCTTATATATACTCACTGTTCAGGATATCGGTAGCTGGTACCATATAGGCCGGGGGCTGATAAGGGACTAATCGGTGGATCAGACTTTTAACTGAATATATTTGTAACTCATTTATAGGTAGGTTAACTAGGGTCATATCTAATATATCTGAGGCTACATAGCAACATGCACTGTACTGAATGTCTAGATATGCAACCCTAGGCTACATAGCAACAAAGAAGAGTGTTACATTAATGTTCTGATGATGTCTAGATATACGTAGAAGAGCAACAACAACAACAATAACAACAACAACAACAACAACAACACATCAACAATTAATCACCTGCCTCTGCCTCTCTCAATAACAACAACACAACAACAGATAATGTTTTGATGATGTCCAGGATTTGTTAACCTCCCGTCACCCTCATGCCTCTCTCAGTAACATAATCACTATTCTTTGGTGTATTTGGAAGTTCAGGAATGAAAATGTTTTGGCAGAAAATCAAACCCTCCTATGTAAGCAGTAATAAATGGGCAAGATTTACTATCTTGTGTAGACATTGCAGGTTCACCAACAAAAATAAAGCAGGAAACGAGGGTAGAATCTGCACACAATCAAAAGCAGAGATGCTCACTAAAACACATATGATTGGATTACAGGTACCAAGGTTTATACCGATGCTACATGGAAGAAGTACACTACTAACTCCAATAACAACTCAAGGAAAACATGAATAGGAATTTACATTCACACTGGCAAGAATAAGCAAAGAATAGGTATCTTAATCTGTGCAGCAGGTAAAAGTGTCAAAACTCCACTAGAGGCGGAGGCTACAACTTTATATGTTGTCGCGGAAATTGCTTCACACATCGCAACAACAATATCACTTTCCTAGCGGATAATTTGACATTAGCTCATGCAGTGGCGTAAAGGAATCTTCTTCAAGTCCATGGACACTAGCAAATTAGAAGCCAACTAGCAATTTTGCTGCAACAATCAACATTCAAGCTCAGGTCTTCCACATTCCTAGGGAACTTAATGTAAAAGCTTATAATTGTGCCCCGCAAAAAAAAAGCTCACAATTGTGCAACTTGTTTCTACATAAATGTTCATCTTCCAACCCAAAACATTACTTGTTGTGAAGTAGATCATACAGGAGGTCACTGTCGTATGCTTAAAAAGCGAGCCAACTTATGTGTTAAGGCTTGCCAAATCCTTTCTATAATCTGTATCTGAAACCAATACGTGCCACCACTCCTCCCTAGGATCCTTAGCATATGATGCAGTACGGTCGCTGCCATGTGGCCTATCCTACCCGTCATGTGCACTACAGCAGGATGCGATAGAGGATCTTAACCCCCACCCCCACCCACAAAAAAACTCCAAATTACCATGGCTGGTCTCCTTGGAGAAGACATGTACAAGAAGCCCCTGGCATTTGTACAATCTAACAAAGAGCCACACGGCACCTAACCTCCGTGCCCCCCTCCCCAGCCGCCACCTTCCCCCTTCCGTTTGCCTTTATACTCGTCGAAGGAACTGAACTCCCTACCTCCGTCCTGCCTCGAGCAATCCCCCTCTCCCTCCTTGTGATCTCCGGGTTCCCGTCTCAGATTCCCAGGTTCGATCTTGATCCCCAGCTATCCCCACCTGCCTCTGCCGTCCTCGAATCCTTCGTCGCAGAGGCGCCGCTTTTACCTCTTCTTGCCGCGATTTGAGAAGAAGACTTTATTGATCCGAGCAAGTGTTCTTGGGCGGGAAGAAAGGTGAGATCTTGCAGAGGTTTGTTCTGTCGATCCTGTAAAAATAAAATAATTAATCTGCAACACCGCTTTATGATCCGTCGCCGTATCATCCATCTCTCTCACCCAGCTGCCAACCATCATCCGCGGTCGGCGCCTCGCCGCTGTACCTCCCGCACCGCCAACTCGCCGCTGTACCTCCGCGGTCGGCGATAAATGGATGCGAAATCTGCTCAGTTAGACGACCGTGAGAGTTGGAGCTTGTGCAAAGGGGTGAAAGGCGACACCCTTACGTGTAGATTACTGGGCGAAAGCGATATGCCTTATGCACAATTTGTCCTCATGTACACCTTTGACCTTGCGTTTTAGCCTTTGGGGATTTTCCAGTGACCAACCTCATATAGCTCCCAGTCTGGAATTTTTGTCACATAAGACCACCTACGTTTTCGTATAGACAGAAAAGACCATCTATGATCCGTATTGACAAAAAAAGTCACCTATGCCATGGCGGCAGGTTCGGCAGCCGACATGTGGCACCTGCTGCCACAGCCGACGGCGGCAGCTCAGTTGCAATAGAAATTCGGGTCTGCAACGGAACGGCGACACGCTGGTGGGCCTGCCGCTACTCCTGATGGCTGCCGCTCGTTTTCCTGCTGCTCGCGATAGCATGCATGTGAACGATTACAAGTGGTCCTTTCTGTCACTAGATGAATCGGCCGGTGTGCACGTCAAGTAGTAGTACAGCAATGTCTAGTCTAAGGTGCATCATCATGCACGTACCAACACGACTTTGTAATGGTAGTGTTAAGTGACTGCGTGCACTCTTTGTATCGCGACGTTTCATGGATGTGTACTACGTACGCCCCTTCTAAATTTGTTCGAGTGTAGGCGCGCAGGTGCATGCGGGTACTGCGAGGGGAATTTTTGTCAGATAAGGAGCTGCCATACATGTAGGAAAAGGAGCTGCCGCCATCGGGAGTGGTGGCAGGGCCACCAGTGCGTCCTATTCCATTGCAGACCGGAAATTTCTGTTGCAGCCGAGCTGCCGGCGGCGGCTGTGGCGGCAGGTCTTGCCACCCCACTGTGGCGGTAGGTGCCACTTGTCGGCTGCCAGGTC
Organism: Aegilops speltoides; assembly: GCA_021437245.1. Lineage (NCBI taxonomy): Eukaryota > Viridiplantae > Streptophyta > Magnoliopsida > Poales > Poaceae > Aegilops > Aegilops speltoides. The sequence continues at coordinate 312,111,825 of CM038147.1, read as the reverse complement.
TGCCGCCACGGTGTAAATGGTCTTTTTTGTCAATACGGATCACAGATGGTTCTTTCTGTCAATATGAAAGCGTACATGGTCTTATCTGACGAAAATTCCCCAGTCTGTGACGTGCACGAATTGCATAGTGCTGACAAGAGATGTAACTGGTTGGATCATGCTTGGATGATGCATTCATTCGATAATAATCTCAAGGAAAGCTTGCATCAACAAAACTGGAGTAAATATTTTCAAGCATTGTTTTGGGGGAAGTTGTTCCATGTCATTTTCTTGATCACCTCAATGGAGGTCTCACTGAAAAGGAACATCATATTTTTTGATCAGCTCAATGGAGGTCTCACTGAAAAGGAACATCATATTTTTTTAGCAGCTCTTTGTTCAGTTTGTATGCCACTTGCTATCTGTTATTCCTTTGTGAATGTTTTTTGGTTGATCTGCAGGAGCCATGATACCTGCTGTGAAGCTCTCTCCGGTCGCCTTCTCTGTCACCAATCAACGGTCTAAATCAGCTTTGGTTCCGTCGGTGTCCATTCTCAACATGAAACAAATTGCCTCCTGCTCCCTTAGACCACTCTACCTCACACGGCTAGATGACCCACACACTTCCGAGCTGAAGCCTCGGAGGCAGCTGCTTGACTTCAGGTGTGCAGCTTCAGCGGCTGATGACAAGGAGTCGAAGGCTGAGGTTGTGCCAGCCAGCTCAGAAGCAGCACAAAAGTTGAAGATTTCAATCTATTTTGCGACTTGGTGGGCGCTTAATGTGATCTTTAACATCTATAACAAGAAGGTTCTCAATGCTTTCCCGTATCCCTGGCTCACCTCCACACTATCCCTCGCCTGTGGCTCAGCGATGATGCTCTTCTCATGGGTCACCTGCCTAGTTGAGGCCCCCAAGACTGACTTAGATTTCTGGAAAGCACTCTTCCCGGTGAGTTCGTTCGTTCTGTGGCAACTATTTTATCTGTTGATGGAAATCATGAATCATATTTGTTGTTTGCATTGATGAAGGTTGCTGTGGCTCATACAATTGGACATGTTGCTGCCACAGTGAGCATGTCAAAGGTGGCAGTGTCATTCACACACATTATCAAGAGTGCTGAGCCTGCATTCAGTGTTTTGGTGTCAAGGTTCATTCTCGGAGAGTCATTTCCGATGCCTGTATATCTTTCTCTTCTCCCGATCATTGGTGGTTGTGGTCTAGCTGCTGCGACAGAGCTGAACTTTAATACGATTGGTGAGTATAATTAAGTAAAAATCCTCTTAAGTTGTTTCTCTCGTATCCTCTCCCTATTGGTTGTCGAGAAATTGATGTGCCTTTTGCTTCTAACCATTATAGTCATGTTGTTCATAGATATAAAGAAGCAGTTTCTATGAGTTAACTGAGGTGACAATTCTTAATTGGTTAAATAATCGACATTCCTAATGTTTTTTGACATAAAACTGAAAAGACTTGCTAAATGATTATTTACTCTATCTGGATTCAAGTGAGCTTCAAGAACTATGTGCTTTAGATTTGGAACTTATGGAAATGAATAAACAGTAAAGTAATCATACATATAATCTTTTAACCTTGTGTAAATTAGGCGAATGGTTACATAAACTGTGGCTAGTGCATTCTCCTAAACACAAGAAGATATAGCTTAAAACCTTTTTTTCGTGAAGTTTGACACCAGACAAAATAGAGGCTATAGCTGCATAGGCAACTTTGCAATTCTTGATTGGTCTTGCACTGGTTAGGGGAGGCAGCTATTCTGATCTACTCCTTCCATGATGCTAATAGCCTTATCCTCCCACCAGGATTTATGGGTGCCATGATATCGAACCTTGCATTTGTTTTCCGCAACATCTTCTCGAAGCGGGGCATGAAAGGGAAGTCTGTCAGTGGCATGAATTACTACGCTTGCCTTTCAATTATGTCCCTGATCATACTCGCACCATTTGCTATTGCTATGGAAGGTCCCCAAATGTGGGCCGCTGGATGGCAAAAGGCTCTTGCAGATGTTGGCCCCAACGTTCTCTGGTAAGCAGGAAAAATCAAGAATTCATTTTTCTTCTACATTTATACCATGTACTGTGATTTGTACTTAAATTTCATGTGGAAACTTGAAATGATCTTCATATTCACACCATTTAAAGACATACTTCAACATTTTTGATACATTTATAACTCACTAGCAGCACTGTTGCTTATAGCCTTTTAATTCTCTTGACATATTCTGTTGGGAGTCTTTGTTGACAATTCAACATGTTGTGTCGGAGGTGACCAGGATTTATGTGCATTTGTACCCGAACATATATTGCATACTACTTTTCTTTGCATTGACAGTTTTCTGATGTTGTAAATGTTTGCTCATGTAGGTGGATTGGTGCACAGAGCGTTTTCTACCACCTGTATAACCAGGTGTCCTACATGTCTTTGGACCAGATTTCTCCATTGACGTTTAGCATTGGCAATACAATGAAGCGCATATCAGTTATTGTTTCGTCAATCATTATCTTCCGTACACCTGTCCGCCCTGTAAATGCACTAGGAGCTGCCATTGCCATCTTTGGCACATTCCTGTACTCTCAGGTAAATTTGGTTGCTTTAAGATTTCCTTCTGATTGTCCTTCCCTTGTATCAACTGAAATAAACCTTTCTTTTGCTGGACTAGGACAGGTTAAAGCTCCGTGTATGTAGCATTTAATATTTTTCACCACTCGAGCTTGTGCATACAATTATGTGGCTCTCCTATGGCCATAGAGGTGCAGAGGTAGCTTAAATTATGAATATGCTACTTTCTGATCCTCACTGTTGTTGTAATTCGAAATTATGATTGGTTGCTTTGAGGGGCAGGTGACATTTTATGAAAAACGTGACTAGATCATGAAGAGAAATCATCAAATGATTACGTCAATACATGCTGAAAATACACTCAATGTAGTTTGGCAATGACTGGAAGTATTTACTTGCCTCGTCGACAAAACGGGAAATAAGAAACCATAGAAATATATTCGAGTAATGAAGACTTGATAAACTTCTGTTCTGTTGATTCTTCTTCCTTTAGTGTTTATGCCTAACTTAAATATTGCATTTTTATCTTCATAGTTGACATTTTCTTAACTGCATTCTGATGTAGGCAAAGCAGTGAGGTTTAAACTATTGTTGAAGGTCAGGTTCATGGACGAAGAATGTCTGCAGAAATAGTACCAAGCAGTGGGGCAAATTTTGCTTGTGCAAGTGTCTTGTAGATACAGGTTTAGGTTTTCATGCGAGAGGCGATAATAATAATGGACCATGTTGCTGTTTCCTTGTTATTTGTTAAATCGCAAACTGAACTCCAGTGGCCATGAACTGTCGTTGTATCCTGAAATAAGAACTGCATGGAAATTCGTCTGACAGTTCCGTTGCTGGAAAGTAACGATAGCCCTGTGCTTAACGGTAAATTATTGATATTTAAGAACTTTGTGTATTTTGAAAGGCATGCTTTCTCTTGTGTTTCCAGCTTCTAGTTTGTTGTTTGCCAGGAGCCCTGGAGCAGGAAAGGTCTTGTGGTAAAGTTACACCCACAAGTTGTTTGAAGTTTTTGTAAATCTGTCGTTACTTTTGTAGTCTTCTGAATCGACAACTGATCTTTATATCACTTCCACCTCACGGTATGCCACGATCTTGGGTGAAGCAAATGTGCAACTATAGAGAAGCTGGAAAAGATAGTTTCTTGTATGATCACGTATTAAATCTCCAAGTTGTCCGTAAACATGGACATGTCTATTCGAATAACCTTGTAGGTGTGTACCAATTTACCTAACAGTGCCAGACGTTCAGCTATATGAAACTCGGGTGAACAGTAAAGCATAAAAAAACTTCAAAAAAAGATTAAAAAAATTTCAAAAAATCTGATTTTTTTTGTGTCAAACATTCACATATGTTTTGATTGGTTGCAAAGTTTCATCACGAGGTGACATTCATGTAAAACGTGGCAAGAAAAATGCTCCAAAATGCATAGCCAAAAAAAATCGATGCTTGAAAATGCTTTTAAAAACTACATTTTGAAGCATAGATTTTGTTTTTTACCATGTGTTCATATGAATGTCTTGCAATCCACTATTTTTTTTTTGTCAATGTTTGACCACAAATATCAGATTTATTTCAATTTTTTGATTTTACTATTGACCCGAGCTCACATGAGCTTGGATCAGTTGTGTCCTCATCTATGGTCACTCGTATAATTATATGGGCTATAAAGTTGACTACTACATTAATATTTTTCTACCTTCTCTTTTTCTATTTCTTCGTATTTATTGTATTTGCTTAAGAATGCGTATATAGCTAGTGATGCGGAGCATCCTTCGGTCATCCCCATGGACCTTCCATCGTCTCACCAAGCACCAAGACGACCCATGACTAGAGCACGAGCTAGAGCTCTCGAGACCGAGGTGACTTCTCTCCTTAGTGATATCTCATTTGCTCTCGAGACATCACTACTACCTAAGTCAGAAATGTCGTGCACGATTAGGTACCAAGAGGACCCTCCCGACGATGTGCATGAAGATGGTCAAGACACCAAGTCCACGGAAGAAGAGAACCAACGGAAGAAGGCGGGAACATCCTCCAGGCACCGGACATCCGGCCATGGCCCCGGACATCCGGCCCCTGGAGATCTACTTGGACAGGAGTTGGCAGAAGAAGCTACAGGGACCGGACATCCAGCGTCCAGCCTGGACATCCGCCCCCCTAACCGCAATTCCGGCCTCCAGCCCGGACATCCGGAGGCGCCATTCAGGGAGCACAGAAGCTTGCCCCGACAGCCCGGACATCCGGCTGCCTCACCGGACATCCGGCCCCTCCTGAAGCACCGGACATCCGGCCCCGTCCATCCAGAGAGCCGCAGCGCCAACTCCACCAGCCCGAACATTCGGCCCGTCGCGAGCGCCCGGACATCCGGCTCGATGCCCGGACATCTGATCCCCTCCTGCCTGCGTGCAGCACCTCAGGGCCGTGGCCCATGTACCCCTTCGCCCCGTAGACTATATATACTCCCCCTTCCCCTACGTTTTAGGGTTAGCATTCTGATAGCTCATCTGAGATAGAGCATTGCTCATCCGTACCGGATCTACTCCTCATGAGGGACCGCACCTCTTCGGAGAAGATCCATCCGGATTCAAGGCCTCCATCCCGAGAAGACAATCCAGACCTCCTCACGGAGAAGAACGGTTACTCTTGTATCGTCCCTTGTTGACTTTGGATCTCGTGTTACTTTGTGCCTCGATGATCTAGCACTTGTGTGATCAAATTCGTGTCGGTTGAGTGTTTCTTTTGTTCTCCCCTCGTGATTTCCCTCGTGATCTTCCACGCGTTCTTCGTGTTCCCCGTAGGATCCACTCCAAACGTGAAAGATCGGCCCCCTAGGGTTCCGCCCTACATCATCTTGGTATCATGAGCCATGTTGATCACGTTTTGGAGCCCCTACCCCGTGTTTTCTAGCTTGATTTTGCTGTTTTCGTCCTAAATCCGAAAATTCCCCACCAAAAATAGCCCCAATTTTTTTTGTGGTTTGTTGGTGTGATGAAGTTATGTTGGATTCGATCCACGGATCTGCTTTGCAACGAGTGGATCTAGCTTTCCCCCATCTCTCCCGCGATTTCCATCCGCCAATTCGTCCGAATTTTGCCCCGGAGTTGCCCTTTTCCCCGGAGTTGCCCTTTTTCCCGTGGAGTTCATCGTGTTCGTCCCCGATCCAGGAGCCCGGACATCCGCCCGTGTCCACCGGACATCCGACGTCCCGGACATCCGGCAGCTGGCCCGGACATCCGGCCCATGGCAGCAGCAACTCCATCCCCCGCGCCCATTTCCGCTTAGTTTCGCCCAATTTTGCCCCAGTGCCCACGCTTACTTCCGCATACCACCACCGCTTTCCACAAGCACCACCACCGCTCACCGCTACCTCCTACGACGATTTTGACACATTTGGGTCTTTGAGATTTTGGGTTGTGGTTCCCGTGTCCTATTGTGTTTCGGCTATATAGGTACGGTTCGACGTCAACAACACCACCGCTCATCTCCATCGACTACTCATCATCGCCAAGGACGGTAACTTCGACGACATCTTTGTCATACCTTGCAATTGCATTGATACCCCACATGGCCTTACTTTTGCGTAGCTTACCCATCGAGACTAACCATTGAGTATTGCCGACAACGTGACTTGTGCACATTAGTGATCATACTCCATAGCATACATACCATACCTTAGTGGTGCATATCTTGGCATCAACTTGTGTGTCACAAAGTTGTCATTGCATACAAATTGCTATCTTGGTTCGTGAAGTTTTGCATGAGAAAAGAGCTCAAAAGTGAAAGAGCCACCCAAGCTTTTAAGCAAAGAGGAAAGATAAGCAAAGAGCTTATAAGCAAGAACCATAGCATCATACTACATTAAGATTGTCATACTCGATCATCTTGGATCATAGCACCAAAATACCATACTTATAGCATTTTTGCCTAGTAGGTTATGCACAAGTTCCGTATCCTCCTATTGTGCAATCGTGCTAGCGTCTCTCATGTATTGTGCGATCATGGACTTCCTCCATGCCAAGAGCAACATGAGGATGATTAACCTCACCATCAAGGGCGTCATCATCACCATCACCAAGAACACAATGAAGAGCAACCCTACGGCAAGCTAAAATTCACAATGCCCAAGTTCAATGGAAGCAATGATCCCGAAGAATACCTCTCATGGGCATTGAAGGTCGACAAAATCTTTTGTTTGCACAACTATGAGGAAGAGAAGAAGATCGCTATGGCATCACTCGAATTCCAAGACTATGTGCTCATATGGTGGGAACAAGTCCTTGAGCGCCGACAAGCAAGAGGTGAACCTCAAATCACCACTTGGGCTCAAATGAAGGAAGTCATGCGAGCACGTTTTGTGCCCACATAATACAACCGTGATCTCTTCAAGAAACTCCAACTCCTCAAGCAAGGAACAAAGAGTGTTGAAGAATACTACAAGGAAATGGAGATAGCCATGATTCGAGCCAATGTCACGGAAGATGATGAGCAAACTATGGCATGTTTCTTGAATGGACTCAATCATCCCATCAAGAAGATCGCCGACTTCCAACCCTACTCCAACCTCATTGAGCTTGTGCGTCAAACTACAAAGGCGGAACATCAAGTGCAAGATGACTTCAAGTACGCCAAGTACTCGTCCAAGACCTACGACTTCTCCAACAACCAAGCTTCAACGACTCCTCCAACTTCTCACTACTGGAATCTAGCACTTTGCCATCTGCCATGGCAGATGGCAAAGGCATGGTCGGCGGATGGCAAAGGCTTTGCCATCTGCCAGCAGATGGCAAACAGTTTGTCTGAAACCCTGCCGGCAAAGGCTTCTTTGCCGTCTGCTGGCTGATGGCAAAGAGCCTGTGGCTTTGCCATAAGCTGGCAGATGGCAAAGCCTCTTAACGGGGTTAGCCCGTTAGAAGGCTAATGGCATACTTTGCCGTCTGCCAGCAGATGGCAAAGGCTGCAGGCTCTTTGCCGTCTGCCAGCAGATGGCAAAGGCTGCATGCTTTGCCGTCTGCCAGCACATGGCAAAGAGCTTTGCCATCTGCTGGCAGATGGCAAAGAGCCCAAATAGGCCAGCCCAAATTTTACATGTAGATGACACGTGGCCTCTTTGCCATCTGCCAGCTGATGGCAAAGCTCTTTGCCATCTGCCAGCAGATGGCAAAGTGACTATATTGCCCCATTTAATTTTGTTTTTCTTATATCAATTCATTTTCACAGAAAATCAAACACAAATATATTTATATGACCAATATAGCATATTCAACACATATTACCAATAGTCATGAACACATATATATCAACACATGTTACCAATAGTAGCAAGTTTCATCCAGTACATATACATAGTTTCATCAATATTACGGTTTCATCCATAGGTAGCAAGTTTCACAAGGTCAAAACAAAAACTAAATACAAGCACTCCATCAACCCAAGCTCCGTGATCTTAAGCAAATCGTAAAATGGGAAAGAAGAAAGTTAGAAGAAGAAGACTAGAAGAAGAAGATTATTATGATGCAACTAAAATGTGAAGATTATTATGATGCAACTTATATCTGTAAAATATGTCATTTTGGAGCTAAGTATGGTTATTATGTCATTTTTGAGCTAGCTAAGCATACTAAGTCATTTTGGTGTAAAACATGCTAAGGTCATTCTAGAGCTAACTAAGGTTATTATGTCATTTTGGAGCTAGCTAAGCATGTGAAGTCATTTAGGAGCTAAAATGTGTCATTTCTTAAGCATATTATGTCATTTTAGAGTTAGCTAAGCATATTAAGTCATTTTGGAGGAAAAGATGCTAAGTATAGGTCATTTTAGAGCTATCCTAGGTTAAATAGGTCATTTTTAAGCTAGCTAAGCATATTAAGTCATTTTGGAGGAAAAATGCTAAGTATAGGTCATTTTAGAGCTATCCTAGGTTAAATAGGTCATTTTGGAGCTAATTAATTTTATTATGTAATTTTTGAGCTAGCTAAGCATATTGAGTCATTTTGGAGGAAAAAATGCTAAGTATAGGTCATTTTAGAGCTATCCTAGGTTAAATAGGTCATTTTGGAGCTAAGTAAGGTTATTTTGTCATTTTGGAGCTAGCTAAGCATATCAAGTCATTTAGGAGCTAAAATATGTCATTTCTTAAGCATATTATGTAGTTTTAGAGCTAGTTAAGGATATTAAGTCATTTTGGAGGAAAAGATGCTAAGTATAGGTCATTTTAGAGCTATCCTAGGTTAAATAGCACTAGTAGAAAAGGGGGCAATGGTCCAGGCCGGTCCAGCCCATTAGTCCCGGTTCAATCCAGAACCGGGACCAATGGAAACATCGGACCAGTTCAGTGAGCCCGAGGGCGGCCGGGCCACGTGGGCCATTGGTCCTGTTCGTCTGGACCTTTGGTCCCGGTTGGTGGGATGAACGGGACCAATGATCCCGCTCTGGCCCACACCACCATTCGTCCGGTTCGTGGCACGAACAGGACCAAAAAAACCTTAGTCCCGGTTAGTGCGACCAACCGGGACCAATGGTGGTGCCTATATATACCCCCGTGCAAGAGCAGAGCACACCGCTCTGCTTTTTTTGGCCGAGGGGAGAGGGCTTGGTGGTGCTCTAGCTCACCTCATATGCACACAAGGTGTTCGATGGAATGCCCGAGCCACACTACTTAAGGTTTCTCCTCTCCAAGCTCGACCGCCAAGCTCCATTTTCCTCCATATTTGTCTAGGTTTAGCGGTCCGTCACGCCCCATCCCCGTCTTCAACGTCGTCGATCACCCGCACCGATCTCATCGGCGGCACCACCGTGGTGAGCCTCTTGTTCTTATCTTCTTTCCGAAAGGAAAAATATTCTTATTTGTATGTTTAGATAGATATATACTTGTATAATTTTCTTACTTTTATTATTGCATCTTATATAGTGCGATGGTTTTGGTATCCGCCCGTCGGCCCTCGCCCCGCATCTATGATTCGGATGTGGTATATATTATCTTTTCATAACTATTGGTTCATTTATTATTTATGACAATTATGCCGACCAACGTGACATAGATTTTATTCATCTAGGAGGTTGTTGAACCGGAAATTCCAACCGACCCTATTGTCGAGAGGTTAAATTTAGTTGAAGAAGAAAACAATTTGTTGAAGGAAAAATTAGAAAAATTGAGGAGGAGAAGATGATATTGGAGTTGCATGTTGCGGATGTAAATCGATGATCACAAGATCAAGATGGATGCAATGCGCTTGAAGATTAGAAAGATTAGAAAATATGCCATTCATACCGAGGCTTGGTATCATTATGTCGTTGGATCGGTTGTTACATTGGTTGCGATTATGATCGCATTTGTTTCGCATTGAAATGTTTTACATAGTTTGATGTATGGTTTAATTAATTTAGATGCTCTGCAGAGCTTTATGTTGTTAGATGAGAACTATGTATGTACTTTGGTTTTAATGTGATGATGAACTTCTATTAATTTGGTCACTTAATTAATTATCTATTCATGATCTCTCTAATGATTTTTGGCACACTTAATTATATATAATGCACAGATGAACCGCAATGGATGTACGGTTCAAGACACACCTCCGAGTACATTAAGGCGTGCATAATTTTCTCGAAGTGGCTGAGGCAAACAAGCGAGAATGGTTTTATGTGTTGTCCATGCCCTATATGTGGGAATCGAAGTCTTACTCGACCGGAAAATCCTGCACACCCACACCTTTACAAGGGTTTCATGCCACACTATAATGTTTGGGACGAGGCACGGAGAAATAGGGGTTATGATGGAAGACGGCGAAGAAGAAGAGTACGATGACAACTATGTGCCCCTGAATACGGTGATGCTCGAGAAGATCAAGAGGAACAGGGCGATGTGCGATGATCTTTGCAACGGAGAAGCTGCTGAAGATCAAGAGGAACCAGATGATGTGCCCGATGATGATGATCTCCACGGGTCATTGTCGATGCAAGGGCGCAATGCGAAAGTCAAAAAGAAGATGAAGTTCGATCGCATGCTAGAGGACCACAAAAAGGGTTGTACCCCAATTGCAAAGATGGCAACACAAAGCTAGGTACCGTCTTTGGAATTGCTGCGATGGAAGGCGAGAATCTTGTGCTGATAAAGGATTTGAGAAGCTACTTAAAATATTGAAGAAGAAGCTTCCAAAGGATAACGAATTGCCCGACAAGTACATACGCAGCAAAGAAGGTCGTATGCCCTCTAGGATTGGAGGGTGCGAAGATACATGCATGCCCTAATGATTGCATCCTCTACGCGGTGCGTACAAGGATCTCAACGCATGCCCGGTATGCGGTGCATTACTGTATAAGATCGACGAGATGACCTGGTGATGTTGACGGCGAGCCCCCGGAAGAGGGTTCTGCGAAGGTGATGTGGTATGCTCCTATAATACCACGGTTGAAACGTCTGTTCGAAGCGGAGAGCATGCCAAGTTGATGCGATGGCACAGTGAGGACCGTAAGAAAGGCGGGAAGTTGAGAGCACCCACGACGGGTCGATGGAGAAAAATCGAGAGAAATCTTGGGATGAGTTTGCAAGTGAGCCAAGGGCGTATGGTTTGCTTTAAGCGCGGATGGCATTAATCCTTTCGGGAGCGAGCAGCAATCACAAAGCACGGCCCGTGACTCTATGTATGTATAACCTTCCTCCTTGGATGTGCATGAAGCGGAAGTTCATTATGATGCCGTTCTCATCCAAGGCCCTAAGCAACCCGGCAATGACATTGATGTGTACCTAAGGCCATTAGTTGAAGAACTTTTACAGCTGTGGAATGGAAGCGGTGTACGTACATGGGATGAGCACAAGCAGGAGAATTTAACCTAAAGGCGTTGCTGTTCGTGACCATCAACGATTGGCCCGCTCTCGGTAACCTTTCGTGACGGACAAACAAGGGATACCACGATGCACGCATTGCTTACTTGACATCGATAGTATATACCGCAAGCTGCGGGAAGAATGTGTACAGGCCATCGTCGATTTCTTCCGACCAACCATCAATGTCGAAAGAAAGGCAAGCATTTCAAAAGCGAGGCAGATCACCGGAAGAAGCCCGCCATGCGCATCGGTGATCACGCACTTGCTATGGTCAATGATTTACACGTAATCTTTGGAAAGGGTCGGCGGACTAGCTGTTCCGAGTGACGCCGAGGGACACGCACCCATGTGGAAGAAGAAATCTATATTTTGGGACCTACCCTCTGGAAAGACCTAGAGGTCCGCTCTTCGATCGGCGTGATGCACGTGACGAAGAACCTTTGCGTGAACCTGCTAGGCTTCTTGGGCGTGTATGGGAAGACAAAAGATACTGGTGAGGCACGAGAGGACACCGCAGCGTTTGCACGAAAAAGACGGCATGCCTCCAAAGCAAGATGAAGGTCCCGCCGACTATGCTCTTACCAAAGAAGAGAAGGAAATCTTCTTTGAATGCCTCCTTAGTATGAAGGTCCCGGCGGCTTCTCGTCGAATATAAAAGGAATAATAAATATGGCGAGAAAAAGTTTGTAACCTAAAGTCTCATGATCGCCACGTGATTATGACGCAATCGCTCCGGTTGCATTGAGGGGCTTCTACCGAAAACGTCCGATTAGCCATTGTGAAGCTATGTGCATTCCTCAATGCAATATCTCGAGAAGGTGATCGATCCGAAACCATACCAAGGCTAAGGAGTGATGTGGTGCAATGTCTTGTCGGTTTGATTTGGTGTTCCCACCATCCTTCTTCAATATCATGACGCACGTTCTTGTTCATCTAGTTGACGAGATTGTCATTACGGGCCCGTATTTCTACACAATATGTACCCTTTGAGAGGTTCATGGGAGTCCTAAAGAAATATGTCCGTAATCGCGCTAGGCCGAAGGAAGCATCTCCATGGGCCATCAAGCGAGAGGATGTCATCGGGTTTTGTGTTGACTTCATTCCTGGCCTTAAGAAGATAGGTCTCCCTAAATTGCGGTATGAGGGGAGACTGACCGAAAAGGCACGCTTGGAAAGGACTCAATAATATGCGGGGACGGATATTCTTGGTCTCAAGCCCACTACGAGCTTCTACTGAACTCTACCTTGGTGACCCGTATGTCGATGAACACAAGAACGATCTGCGCTTCAAACACCGGAGCGGCGACGATTGGATTACATGTGAACACATCGGGACTTTCAGCAGATTGGTTGGAAGCACGTGTCGAGGTGACAAGACTGTTTGTGAGGAGCTGTACTTGTTATCCAGGGACCATCTTTGACCGTATTGATTTGGAAAGGATACGAGATAAATGGGAATACATTTTACACGATTGACCAAGATCAAAAGAGCACCAACCAAAACAGCGGTGTCGCTTTGATGCAACAACCGAGAGGGAAAGGACACATATTATGGTTACATAGTGGACATATGGGAACTTGACTACGGACATGATTTTAAGGTCCCTTTGTTTAAGTGCAAATGGGTCAATCTGTCGGGAGGCGGTATGTGTAGACCCACGATGCGGAATGACAACATGGATCTGAAAAATCTTGGGTACCTTGACGAACCGTTCGTCCTAGCCAATGATGTGGCACAGGTTATCTATGTGAAGGACATGTCCGATGAGACCGAGAAAGAGAAAAGATAAGGAAGCAAATACACCATACGATGAGCCAAAGCGCCACATAGTTCTTTCGGGAAAAGGGACATCGTGGGAGTGGAGGACAAGATGACATGTCTCAAGATTATGAAAAGTTTCATGAAATTCCTCCTTTAAAGTCAAGGTGACCAAACATCACGATAAGCGATGAAGATTATCCATGGTTACGGCGCAATAAGCAAATGACACAAGCGAAGAAAAAGTGAAGACTTTCTCCGCAACTATTGTTCGCTTATGATACCATTATATTGTGGCGATGAGTATGATACCATTTTTCGTTTTGTACATGCACATGCTATGTGTGGGTCAATTTATGATACCATGCCAACTTTCAACTTTTTGAGTTCATTTGAAATGTCTTATGGTTCGCCCTCGTAATAATTAAAAATAGCAACAATAAGTATTTTGTTGTAAGTAGAAACAAAATAAATTAAATAAAGCAAGAAAGAAAACAAAAAAGTGTTTTCAAATTTGAAAATTAGTAATGGCACTAATAGAAAGTTTATAATTTTCCTAAAACTAGAAGCAAAAAGATTTAAAAATAGAGCAAAAACAAAAGAAAATAAATAATGCAGAAAACAAAACAAAAAACAACAATAAGTATTTTGTTGTAAGTAGAAACAAAATAAATTAAATAAAGCAAGAAAGAAAACAAAAAAAGTGTTTTCAAATTTGAAAATTAGTAATGGCACTAACAGAAAGTTTATAATTTTCCTAAAACTAGAAGCAAAAAGATTTAAAAATAGAGCAAAAACAAAAGAAAATAAATAATGCGAAAACAAAACAAAAAACAACAATAAGTATTTTGTTGTAAGTAGAAACAAAATAAATTAAATAAAGCAAGAAAGAAAACAAAAAAAGTGTTTTCAAATTTGAAAATTAGTAATGGCACTAACAGAAAGTTTATAATTTTCCTAAAACTAGAAGCAAAAAGATTTAAAAATAGAGCAAAAACAAAAGAAAATAAATAATGCAGAAAACAAAACAAAAAACAACAATAAGTATTTTGTTGTAAGTAGAAACAAAATAAATTAAATAAAGCAAGAAAAAAATGCCACCTCTCGGGCCGCCACGGCCTGAATACGTAGTATCCTATTTGGGCGAGATTGAGGCCCTTGAAGGCCCGAAGGTCCAACAGCAACGAAGGAGCAAGTAGGCCCATAAGCTGCAGTTCAAAGGAGTTCAAGAGGGGCGGTGGGGCTTATAAACCACTCGCGCCCCTCTCAACTAGCGAGTGGGACTAAACTTTGCCCCGACGCTGGCGTGTGAGGCCTTTGGTCCCGGTTGGAGGCACCAACCGGGACTAAAGAGAGCTTTAGTCGGTTGTAGCCACCAACCGACCATAGGTCATGACTTCCCGCCCTTTGGGCTGCCGAATTGAGGCTTTGGTCGGTTGGTGGCTCCAACCGGGACTAAAGGTGGCATTAGTCACGGTTGGTGCCACCAACCGACCACGCGCTTTGTATATAAGTGGCACTTTGCGTTTTGCGATTCATCGCCACATTGCCCCCGACGACGCCGAACGATCGACGCCGCCAGCTGCCCCGACGCCGCCGCCGCTCCCGCCGTCGCCGTCGCCGTCGCCGCCGCCGCCGCGCCCGTCGTCGTCGCCGTCCTCCCCGAGCCGCGCTTCGCCGTCGTCGCCGCCGAGCTCTGCTGTCGCCGCCCAGAACTCCGCCAGCGTCGCCGTCGCCATGGGCCCCGCGCCTCGTCGTCGTCGCCGTCGCCGTCGCCCGCCCAGCGCTCCGCCACATTGTGAGCCGCCGCGCCTGCACTGCCAGGCTTTTTTTTCATTTTATTATTTTAGTTTTTTCTATTCATATAATGCATATATATGTGTATGTGTATGTATATATGTTCATATATGTTATGTATATGTTTCATTTTATTAGTTTTTTTTCTGTTCATATAATGCATATATGTGTATGTGTATGTATATGTTCATATATGTTATGTATATGTTTCATTTTATTAGTTTTTTTCTGTTCATATAATGCATATATGTGTATGTGTATGTATATATGTTCATATATGTTATGTATATGTTTCATTTTATTAGTTTTTTTTTCTGTTCATATATGTGTATGTATATATGCTCTGTTCATATGTGGCTATATATATGCAAAAGATAGATTTTAGAAAAGTTCGTTTTTTTCTGTTCACAGATTTTTTGTTGATATTAATTATTGTAGAATATGCAAATGTTGGTATATTCATATGAACAATGCATTAGGCAAAACCTTTGTTTTTTTTTGGAATTTTCTATTTGAACATTTTTTTAAAACAAGCAATACTAAAAGAATGAGAGGAAAAGGAAAATAAGAAGAGGAAGAAAGGAGAAAAGAGGAGAGGAAGAAGAGGAGAAATAAATAAGAAGAGGAAAAAGAAAAAAGAAGAGGAGAAGAAGAAAGGAATAGAGGAGAAAGGAGAAATTCTATTTTTTCTTCTTCTCCTCTATTCCTTTCTTCTTCTCCTGTTTTTTTTCTTCTTTTACTTCTTCTTCTTCTTCCTTCTTCCTTCTTCCTCTTTTCTTCCTTTTCCTTAATTATTTTCCTTTCTCGAGGGAGAAGAAGAAAAAGAAGAGGAGAAGAAGAAAGAAAGGAAAGGAGAAAGAAGAAACTTAAACACGAGCCGATACCCCTCCCGATATGTATATGTATGTCGCGCCGTTGTCGATATAATTAACCCCTCTAGATACAACTGCAGCAGCCCCTCGGCCCTCTCGCTCGACCAAAACTCTCGAGGACACCCAAACCCTAGAGAGAAAAGCGATGTTGAATAATAATTGACATGTTGTCAATATTTGCGTAAACTATGGAGCACTCCGAGACGAAGAAAGCGAAGCGATGTTGGAAATAATCGCAAATGGAAGTGATGATGTTGCGTCATTTCTCATCGACACCGTTGGTCGATGGATGAAGAAGAGGGCTATGATTATGATGGCCGACTCATTAATGCGGTACAAGAGGAGGACTATGTTCATGATGGCTCCGGTGACACAATGGAGGTACAAGGCGAAGGAGACCGTGCGAGCCGAGTCACCGAACCGAGTCCGCCGGTATATATATATTAGTTAAGCCCGTCTTGACAAGTTAATTGATGCATCCATTGTTTTGGTATATGTACACATATTAAGTAATGTCGTCTTTCTTCCTTATAATTTCTAGCCCTCCGGATCGAGCACAACTTGACGGAGACGAGGCCCAAGAAAAGTTGAGCTCGGATGAAAAGTTTGAGATCATAGAAATCGCGCCGACGGCGAACCGATTGAACCCAACCGGACAAAGAAGGCATTTTCGCTCGGTCGGGGTTCTTGTTAGGGACGAGGATCGATCAACATCCAAACAATGGTATAAGCACTGCTAAGGATGAAGACGCCGAGGTGTCTTATGTCAATGATATGCGAAAGAAGATCTTTGGAATGAGTGAAGGCAAATTTCACCCTACCGCCAGAGGAGGATCCGGAGAAGCCGCTTAAAGAGCAATTAATCAAGTCTTGTGCTCTTAAGAAGATGGCTGGCCTAATGAGGAGGTGGAGGAAAGAGCTGAACCAGTTTGTCAAGAAAAAGAGACACCAGAATTCATCGGCAAATATGAGAAGATCAAAGATCATCGCCCGCATTTGTGGCCCACATGACATCGGAAAAGAGTAAGAAGATGTCGGAGACAAACAAGAAAAATGCTACGAAGAAGACGCTTCACCATCGCACGGGTCGGTGGCTACCTCAAAGCCCGCCTAAGTGGTCCAAGGTGAGCATGATCTGCTTGAAAAGGGATCGAACCGAGGCGATGCGCCGCCGACCGTTGCGGACTTGGTTCTTGAGGCTGGCGGAACCTTGGACCTCAGAATAGGCAAAGTGTCGATGGACGAACGAGCAGCTGCAAACACCAGTCAAGAAACTTCGACAATATATTGATTTGCTTGGCGAGGGACGTTCCTTCCAAACAGGAGAAGGACGAGCTCACAATGGCCCTTGGGAATCCCGAGCACCCTGGGCGGACACGAGGCACGCCAGCTCGCTTCCGTGGAAGGTTGGTTTTCCGGACGCAGGGGTTACAAAACCCACGAGAGGAGGAAGAAAGTGGAGCATGACCAAATCGGCGCTGCTTGGAAGGGTAATGGGGCTAGAGGATCGAGAAGAGGAGCGAAGCGGCAGATCGCAACAAACGACATGCAAGCTTCCCGGCTACCCCGCCATCTCAGCGCAGAAGCAGCGTTGCTTCCACCGAGCTGCTTCAGCCGGAGCATGTCTTGACGGCTCGCCAGCTATCCGTGGATGGTATCACGGAGTCTCAAAATTGCCACATTATGGCGCGATGCATGAATTTGAAGGTCAAGGCGGTTGTTGGCCAAGTTTATCCTAGTGGACCCGCACAACTTATCACCGCCACCGATTCCGAAGGATTTGCTAAGGTGATGGTGGATGAAATAACGGAGGATTTGAGGACCTCGAGCTTGAGCACCCTACCGGTGAAGGGGAGACTAGGCTGGGTTCTCGCTCAAGACTCCATGCCTATGGCGGAAGGAGCTCATCGACCTTCCGAATCTGGACGCCTCCGCCTCCTCCTCCTCATCCGCGAGTCGGGGCACTCCGCCTCCTCCACCGCCTCCTCCTCCGTGAGTGACGATCAGGCACGCATGGCGGCACTCCGCCTCCTCCGCCGCCTCCTCCGCGAGTGAAGATCGTGGCACGCGTGGCGGCACTCCGCCCCTTCTCCGTGGCGTGGCGGCACTCCGCCTCCTCCTTCTCCGCCTCGCCAGCAAGGGCGGAAGAGACCCACCCGCCCGGCTGCTCCGATCGTCGTAGTCCTTCTCCTCCGCCTCGTAAGCAAGCACGAAGGAAGGCAGACGCTTGCAGCCGCTCCGTGCTGCTCCGGCGTCTAGCAGACAAGAAGAGAGAGGCAATCAGATACGGTCCACCTCTAAAGCACTGAGAGAAGTTACCGTATGAGAGGAGCAAGGAGGAAAACGATACGATCGTGCAGACCTAAGTGAAGGAGTTCTTTGAAGGGGTTAAAGCAAAGATACATCCACCTCCGGAGGAGAAGGTCGATCCGGTGAAAGCAAAGCGCACTCTCAATGCCCCGAGGAAACCACCAAAGTCTCCGCCGAGAACCAACTATGAGCGCATTCTTGAATGACATATCTCCAAGCCAAGCGGTGGGAACTACTATCAGCGATAAAGGTTAAAAGAACAACGGGCAAAGGGGAAAAAAATTGCCCAGCTCGGCGAACAAGCACGACAATCGTGCCCCCGCTGAATGTGTCTAATCCTCCGGGGCGGTGGCGGTTATGGCAATCTTGAAGATTACACGCCTCGACGATGCACTTCCCGATTTCATGGAGGTGGACTTATTGAGATCTGATACGGGAAGCCTCTCGTCAAAGATGAAAAGTCTCGACAACAATGATGCGAAGATTCCACAGTTGGTACATGAAAACCTGCAGAGAGTCTGAGGGGACGAACACTTTGTATCTGAATATTAAAGAGGAGCACGACCTCGTTTCAAATGATCTGTTGTCTATTCCATTTGAGGAGTTCTTGAGTTCTTCAATCAAAAGGCCCTCGATAAATTAATGGTCTTTTGCTATTGCCTGTAAGTACTATTTCGTCATTAGTCTTTATATATAGCTCGGCTCTTTCATTGCATGTATTTATAATTAATTATCCTCAATATATTATGCAGATTGAAGATCGTCGAGTGCAAAAAAATGAAATCTATGATATTGGGTTCATTAACACAAATATCATAGATGTTTTTCTGTTGAAAAGCACGCCGAAGAGGCCGAGGACAACTTGCTACAATCATTGATCAAAAATCAAAACAAAGATACCATACTCTTTCCTTACCACGGCCCGTGAGTATTCTTGTCGTGTGCATATTCGGTTTTCCTTATTACTCGGCGAGGTTAATGTAATTGCTGAGTTATGCTTGCGTGTAGGTACCACTATATTCTTACGGAGATTAAGCTTGGCGTGGACTAGTAACCGTCTTAGACTCTGACGGAAAGATCCCAAACACCTATGCGGACATGGTGAAATGCTCAAAGCAAGTAAGTTCAATCGATCATTATCGCACCATATCGGCAACTTTTGTTCATTTCTTGATATCTCAAGTAATAACAAATATTTTCTTTGTCTTGCAGGGTTTGGAAACAGTTCACCGCACAAGCTCCGGATCGCCGAAGGAGCTGCGATATACATACCGAAAGTAAGTACTATTGGCGCGCATCTCCCGTTGATTCTATAGCTATACTTTCATCAATGCCATTTATATAATGCTTCATTATCAGTTTGATTGACCTCTATTTCTCGTAAAGTGCTTGTGGCGGGAGGAAGGAATGATTTACGTGGATACTACGTGCGAGTTCATCCACAACGCGACATTGAAAAACAAGCGGGGCTACTCTAGAAGACAATATGAAGTGCGTAAGCAATAATATTCGCAATTTCATTTTATTACACCATCATTTCTGTTGAGTTTCATTCATATATATGTATTAATGAACCCCCTTCTTCAAATTAATTAGACTTGGCAGATGGGATGAACTCCTACCACGGATCGCATGAAAGCAATTCAAGAGGAATTGGCGGGATTCTTTCTTGAACACGTCATCAATAAAGCGGAGAATACCATGTGGAACTTGAATTCAAATGCTAGTGGTTTGTAATTAAGAGATCTTATATAGATTGTACATGTATGTAGCCAGTAAAACTTGTTGTTCGACCAATCTCTCGTAGAAGGAGAGGTCGATCGATCACTTCTCTCGGTATGCATGAACTAACATCAGATCAATGGTTCTCTCGATCACTTATGTATATTTACTACGTGGCGTCGAGCAAGCACGGACATAATTAAGAGAGGACACTTCTCTCTATTAATTAGCTAGCTAATGTAAACACCTAAATTAACCCCCAAAACCCCCAACCCCTCCTTTAAAAAAACAAAAACCAGGCCCTTTGGAATGCGAACACGTGGACGCCTTTTGGTCCCGGTTGGAGCCACCAACCGGGACCAAAGGCCCTCGGCTCGGCGCCTGAGGGCCACGTGGAGCTCATTGGTCCCGGTTCGTGTTTGAACCGGGACTAATGGGTTGAGGTATTAGTAACGACCCATTAGTCCCGGTTCCCGAACCGGGACTAAAGGCCCTTACGAACCGGGACTGATTGGTGGTTTTCTACTAGTGTAGGTCATTTTTAAGCTAGCAAAGCATATTAAGTCATTTTGGAGGAAAAAATGCTAAGTATAGGTCATTTTAGAGCTATCCTAGGTTAAATAGGTCATTTTGGAGCTAATTAAGCTTATTATGTCATTTTTGAGCTAGCTAAGCATATTGAGCAGGAAAAAATGCTAAGTATAGGTCATTTTAGAGCTAGCCTAGGTTAAATAGGTCATTTTGGAGCTAAGTAAGGTTATTATGTCATTTTGGAGCTAGCTAAGCATATGAAGTCATTTAGGACCTAAAATATGTCATTTCTTAAGCATATTATGTCATTTTAGAGTTAGCTAAGCATATTAAGTTGTTTTGGAGGAAAAGATGCTAAGTATAGGTCATTTTAGAGCTATCCTAGGTTAAATAGGTCATTTTTGAGCTAGCTAAGCATAGTAAGTCATTTTGGAGGCAAAATTCTAAGTATAGGTCATTTTAGAGCTATCCTAGGTTAAATAGGTCATTTTGGAGCTATTTTGAGCTTATTATGTAATTTTTGAGCTAGCTAAGCATATTGAGTCATTTTGGAGGAAAAATGCTAAGTATAGGTCATTTTAGAGCTATCCTAGGTTAAATAGGTCATTTTAGAGCTAAGTAAGGTTATTATGTCATTTTGGAGCTAGCTAAGCATGTGAAGTCATTTAGGAGCTAAACTATGTCATTTCTTAAGCATATTATGTCATTTTAGAGCTAGTTAAGCATATTAAGTAATTTTGGAGGAAAAGATGCTAAGTATAGGTCATTTTAGAGCTATCCTAGGTTAAATAGGTCATTTTGAAGCTAGCTAAGCATATTAAGTCATTTTGGAGGAAAAAAATGCTAAGTATAGGTCATTTTAGAGCTATCCTAGGTTAAATAGGTCATTTTGGAGCTAATTAAGCTTATTATGTAATTTTTGAGCTAGCTAAGCATATTAAGTCATTTTGGAGGAAAAAAATGCTAAGTATAGGTCATTTTAGAGCTAGCCTAGGTTAAATAGGTCATTTTGGAGCTAAGTAAGGTTATTATGTCATTTTGGAGCTAGCTAAGCATATGAAGTCATTTAGGACCTAAAATATGTCATTTCTTAAGCATATTATATCATTTTAGAGCTAGCTAAGCATATTAAGTCATTTTGGAGGAAAAGATGCTAAGTATAGGTCATTTTAGAGCTATCCTAGGTTAAATATGTCATTTTAAGCTAGCTAAGCATATTAAGTCATTTTGGAGGAAAAATGCTAAGTATAGGTCATTTTGAGCTATCCTAGGTTAAATATGTCATTTTTGGAGCTAATTAAGCTTATTATGTCATTTTTGAGCTAGCTAAGCATATTGAGTCATGTTGGAGGAAAAAATGCTACGTATATGATTATGTCGCTAGTATTCATATGGCAGAGAACCTGGGCCGACATGACTACTCGTAGAACCAAGGTAGCACAAACGTACATGGACAGGCATACATGACCCAGCAATGCACGTGTCGGTCATCAATGAGTGCAACCAAGTCGTAGCAAGCTACAAGGACTTCGGTGATACACCGCGTGACATTTCCCCATAGGGACAGACACAGGAGCGAAGAAGGACACATGCCGGTCAATCCATGTGTTCGGAGCGAGAGCGAACTACCATGGCTCGATGGAAGCACTAGGAGGCATTTCCCTGTATGGAAGGCTACCAAAGGCACACGACTAGGTGTCGAATCCCACACATACAATGCATTTCAAACATACACACATTATGCATGATATGTGTAGATACAACATGGCATCACAACAAAACTCTATTAAGCAAAACACTTGGGAAACTTACCATCATCACGGAGGTGTAGGTGTAGGTGTAGGACTGGTCGCGCCAGTGGCAGACGGAGAAGGATCGGTCGATGCTTGTCGGGAGTTACGCTGCACCAAAGATTATTTCCAATGTATCGTTAGCATGATGCAACTCAAATGTGAAGACTAGTAACTAATGACCGTTCAAATGAAACTCACCGTGCCCGTCGGAGCAATGACTGGCATCGGCGGAGGGGTCTGGCCGTTCTTCTCGCACATGGACTGCACATTTGGTTTTGATGAGTTAGTCATATTAGTTACTAATGAAAGGAACATTGCGTGCATGATTTAGCTAATATGCAGAAGAAACTTACCACGAAGAGATCGTACATGGCCCGGTTAGCCGAGTCATTCCGGTTCCTCTCCTCCTCCAATAGCCTAGCCGTCCTCTCCTCATTCTCCCTGTCCCTCTCCGCCGCCTGCCGGTACCTCTCCGCCAACTGCCGGTCCCTCTCCTCAAAAGCAGCCTGGGTCTTCGCTCTCTCTGCCTCAATAGCAGCCTGCAACACCACTCGTTAGCATTGTAACCATCGACGGCCGCAAACACAATGTAATGGAGGAAAGGCTACTGAGTCAGTATAACAAACCTAGAATTCGATTTCCACTGGTCGTAAACGAGGCGGTATCTCAGGATCAGAGCTGGCCTGTCGCTTCTTGATCTGCGGGAGAGTGCTACTACAACGTATCAGTCCATTACCAATGGCTAACGATCCATGGGACCTCCCGCCACTAGATATCATCACCAGCTCTGGATCAAGAGGCCGGCTCGGGTTAAAGTCCGGCCCTTTCCTCGCCTTCCCCTGCTTAACGTACTGCACCATCTTGTGGTGGGAGGCCTCATTGCTGAAGTTCTTTGCATTTTTGAGGCCAGACTCAGAGAATGCCTTGGCCTTCTTGTACGGTGCAATATGGGACATGCCATAGAGGTCGAACAGCTCTGGCACTGGAGCCTTGTTGTGTTTTGACTAAAAGAGAGGAACAATGTATTAGTTAAGGACTCAAGCTAGCACAAAGAATGAATTTGCATGAATCATGAAGCAAACCACACATACCCAACTTTTCCCGTACCCATGTAGGTTGACGTTGCCTAGATGGTGTGGCACACCTTTCATTTTGAGATGCTTCTCCTTTGCAATGTTGTGGGCGACGCGCCATTGGGGAGAGCACCACTCATCCACCAACACCTCCCAGCAGTCCATCTTGTCCGCACACCATCTCGGGGGCACCTAAGTTAAGCAAGAGAAATTTGAGCGCTACGCCTACGAATCAAATCAAGGAAACTAAGTACAAGGCCTTAAAAATAGGTAATTACCTTCATGTACTTCTCCTTACTCAGATACTTGTCCGGCACTTCTCTTTTCTCCTCCTAATACCGATCATGCTAAGTAGTCTCGAACAGCTGCGTCCCGAGCCTCGTCTTTGAAAGTTTCAAGTAGGTGCACGACTCGGCATCGATAACTGAGCCATGCCTACTCTCGTCCCTCAACACACCTGTAGAAGGTCTGCAATCAAACAAGAAAACACGGATTAGAAGGTCTGCAATCAAACAAGAAAACACATGTAGAAGGTATGCAATCAAAGAAGAAAACACAATGTAAATGGCAAAGGAGAAATTACCCAAAACGTGGCGATCACAATGTCGGCCACCGTGTCGCACTCGACATCGCCGACCGTATGCTCCGGCGGGGCCGGGGCAGCCAAGTAGTGCTCCCAGGTCATTCCTAGCTCTAGAATCCGGCCCTCACAAGGCAACGTGACCCACCCCAGGAAACACTGGCGACAAATCACACCAAGGACAGTGTTGGGCCTGCGGACATGATCTTCGTGTGTCCAAGAACTGCAGTATGACAAGGCCAATGCATTAGATATTCAAAGAAACGTCAAGGCAAAATGTTAAAAAAGAGTAAATGCACTTACTTCTCCCCGTTAGGTGCAATCAACCACCTCTGGTCGGGGGTTTCCGGGGTGGGCGGGAGCTTTGTACGACCACGCCGGTAGACTTTGCGCCCCTCAACCCACTCACCCTCGCTATAGCTATCAGGACTATAGTCTCCACCCTGAACACGACCATGTGCACTCGACTCCGTCCAGTCCTCCGATGGGCTCGTCTCCGACTCAGCGTGACCCCGTCTGAGCTCCGGAGTCTCGTGGGGCGAAGACTCGGCGGCCCGAGGCTCAGCAGCCCGAGGCTCGTCGGTCGTAGGCGCGTCTGCCATAGGCTCGTCGGTCGGAGGCTCATGGAGTGGAGTCCGAGACGGGTCCACCTCAGATGGCTCGATCTCAGACGGAGCAGCCCTGTGGTCGGGTGACTCAGCTGGGGGTGGCGGCGAGGAGGGCGTAGCAGCCTTCCTACCTCTCCCGCCGCCACGTCCACCTCTAGCAGCCTTCTCCTTCTTCTTACCCCCCGACCTCTCCCGGCCGAAGAAGAAGCGACCGTCACTGGACTCTACAAACTGAGGTCTAGCGCTCTCCGGAGGCTATGGGGGGGGGGGAATGGAACTACCCCTCCCACCACGCGCCGAGGTAGGAGCCCCGGAGCGCTCTCGACCCACGCCCACCATCTGTCAACACCTGGAATGACAAAGAGTAAACGAAATTAGTACAACATAAAAAACTAAATACCTGACATGAATAATAATATGTATATAAATTCATTTTAGAGGAATAAATGCTAAGTATAGCTCATTTTAGAGCTATCCTAGGTTAAATAGGTCATTTTTGAGCTAATTAAGGTTGGTATGTCATTTTTGAGCTAGCTAAGCATACAAATTCATTTTGGAGGAATAAATGCTAAGTATAGCTCATTTTAGAGCTATCCTATGTTAAATAGGTCATTTTTGAGCTAACTAGGTTAAAACTTGAACTAATTAATAATATATATGTATATAATAATAATGGAATACCTGACATGAACTATAATATTAATCTTCATCGTCATCATTAATAAATGCATCATCATCGTCTATATATGCTTCGAGGTCAATAAATGCATCATCCTCATCACTATCAGTAATGACGTCCTCCTCATCATCATCATCAATAAATTCATCAACATCTGGAAGGCCTCATGCATGTAATCGGTCAAGCATTGACAGGTCATCCGCAGTAGTAACCTATTCTTGTTCCGGTTCTTCTTGTTCCTGCTCAGGCTCGGATTCACTGCCGCTGTCTACTTGAATGTTCTGAGGTGAGCGGTTCTTGAAACAGTTTTTTTGGAAAGACGTGTTTCTTGGAACAATTCTCCTTCATATGTGTCTAGATTAATGTGAGGTTCATAATCCTCTTCATTGGGGGGAGGTGGTCTAACACGTGGCGGCTCTTCATAAACGACATCCCAACCTTCGAGATTTGGATCACTTTGGCAAGCCCACAGTAGATAGAAAACTTGGGTTGCCTGTTGAGCCGTAATATAGACATCGGGAACATCCAAATGGGTGCTTTGTTTGATTTCGACTAGCCCTAGATGTTCATGAGTCCTTCTAGTCTCTTTCGGCTGGAACCAATGACATTTGAAGACTACGACGTTCGGTGGGTTTGCACCATAGAATAGATGTTCATAAATTGCTTCAACTCTTCCATAATACTCGGTATCTCCTTCGCCGATTGCAGAGACACAACAATTTGTAGACTTTCGGTCGCCCATAGATAGCTCTTTGCCATAGGTACGAAAGCGATACCCGTTGATGTCGTATTTGTCAAATGAATGGACCTTATAGTCAAAACCATTAGCGACTTGTCTCAATTCGGCATCCATAGACTCTGAACTAGCCTACAAGTTTAATACGAAAGGATTGTTGCATTAGCCAGAAATTAGAAGAAGAAATGAAATGGTCTAATGGAAATTACCGTTTGTTTGAACCAAGAGATGAAACCGGGATAGCTGCCTCCATGCATTGCCAGAAGCTCATACTCTTTGACGGAATCCTTTTGGATAACCGCTCCATACGAGAATTTGGCGACGTATCGACTGTATCAAATATCCGGGAATAAGAGCAGTTCAAATGAAGTAGAGGTTGCGAAACAATGTACCGAGAACTTACTCGATGTACGGCTGCACTTCTGTTAGATTGTTCAAGATATACAACGTAATGGTCCGCCATTCGTCGTTATCCAACAATAAGGGAGTATAAGCACCGGCTGGTGCGAGCTTCCCTTTGAATAGGTTGAGGTTGGATCCACCCTTTTTAGGGTCGCCAACATTGTACCGAGGCTTCGGATTATGCAAATGACGATTTTTGGCTTTGTAGTGTGTTGTCACGAAGTTTGCCACCTCCTCAGTAATGAATGCCTCGGCCATCGATGCTTCAATTCGATGTTTATTTTTACATTTTGCTCGAAGCGTCTTCTGCATCCTCTCAGTTGTGTAGCACCAACGATTCTGCACGGGCCCCCCAATCGTGCCTCGGTCGGGAGATGCAAAATCAAATGCTGCATTGGATTAAAGAAGCCAGGTGGAAAGATCTTCTCCAACTTGCAGATCAACTCCGACGCCAACTCTTCCATTTCTTCTAGCAATCTAGGTGATAATTCTTTTGCACATAGAACACGGAAGAAATAGCTCAGCTCTGCCAGTACTAGCCATTCATCCTCAGGGATAAAGCCACGCAACATCACCGGCATTACCCGCTCAAGCCATATGTGCCAATCATGACTCTTGAGACCAAATATTTTCAATTTTTCAAGGCTCGCTCCCCTCTTTAGATTCGATGCATACCCATCGGGTAACATCGACACCTTTTTCATCCACAGGAGTATTTCCCTCATAACCGGCCTTCCAAGATTGAACCATTCCTTTGGCTTCACCCAGTTCTTCTTTCCTTTTGGTTGTTTCATGTTTTGTAGCGGTCTATCACATAGAGCCTCCTGATCGACTCTGGCCTTAGGATTATCCTTCGTTTTCCCCTCTATGACGAACAATGTACCAAAGAGGGCCTCGCCGACATTCTTTTCAGTGTGCATCACGTCGATGTTGTGTGGGCAAAGGAGGTCTTTGAAGTACGGCAGATCCCACAAGAATATCTTGTGGGTCCAGGCGTGTTCCGTATTATACCCCTTGAAATACCCTGGACGCTCTGGATCTGGCTCGAGAGCATTTAAGCGATCCAGTGCATTGGCTGTCAGCAACTTGGTGGTGCGAGTTTTGACATCTCTACCTTTGATGAAGTTCTTCTTGTCTTTTTCGAACTTATGGTGAGGATCCAGAACTGTCTATGCATGTCGAAGCAAGAAAACTTGCCACCGCTGCGGTACCGATTTAAACTCAAGAGCTGCCTTGCATGTGGGGCACGGGAACCTTCCATGCACACACCAGCCAACGAATAGCGCATACACCGGCAAGTCATGCATCGAGTACATGTACCACACACGCATTAGGAAGTTTTTTTGTAGCGGCGTCGTATGTCTTGATCCCATTATCCCAAGCTTCTTGCAGTTCATCCTTAAGAGGCTGCATGTATACATTCATATTCTTCCCCGGATAGTTGGGCCCCGGAATTATCAACGTCAGGAAAATGTTCTTTCTTTGCATAATATGTCCGGGGGGAGATTGAGTGGAATGACAAATACGGGCCAACAACTGTATTGGGCTGCCATCATACCAAACACATTAAACCCATCCGCGCTGATGGCTACTCGAGGATTCCTTGGATCTGCTACTTTTTCATCATGCAATGCATCGAAGTGTTTCCATGCAGCACCATCCAATGTGTGTACCATCATCAGATTCCCATCTGCATCCCGTTCGGTTCTTTTTCCCAATTTGTGCCATGTCATCTGTCCGGCCGTCTCTTCGACCATGAATAGACGTTGAAGTCTTGGTATGATTGTCATATACCGAAGAACGTTAATCGGGATTTTGGTCTGACTCTTCTCACCCATACCGTTGTCTACCTCAACATACCTGGAAGACTTGCAAATGGGACAATAGTTCAAGTCCGCATACTGGAGCCTAAATAAGGCACATCCATTCTCACAGGCATCTATCTTCTCATAGGGCATCTTAAGTACACGGAGGATTTTGTCCGACTGGTACAGGTTTGCAGGCATTATATGGCCTTTGGGTAGAAAGCGTCCAAATAGTGTCACCATCGCGTCATAGCATTCTCTGCCCAAGTTGAATTGAGCCTTCAGAGCCATTACTTGTGCGATGGCATCCAGCTGATAAAGCTCGGTGTGCTCGTGGAGAGGACGCTTCGAAGACTCCAACATATCATTGAAGGCCTTTGCAGATTCCTCCATCTCATCGTCCGAATCCCAAGCATCATCAAAGTCTTGCACCATGTCTTCCATCCCGGTACCATGCTCGTCGATGCGACGACGGCCCTCCTCAGCTCTGGAACGTTGGGCAGACTCACCATGAAATGTCCACATCGTATAACCGGGCGAAACCCCACTTCGCGGTGTTTGATCATTTCAAACTCGACATCTTACGATAGTTATCGACTTGACACAGGGCTCTGTGTTGTTTCTGTCCATTTGCAAATGCGGCTGTGATAAACCCCTTGGTTTTTGTCATCCATTCAGGGGTCATGTCTTTCTGACTAGGGTGACCAGTGTACATCCACACACAATCACTCATCTTGCCTAGCTACTGGACACACAAGAAATACATACATAATTCAGCAAACCATATTCATCAGTTAATAGAGTTTCTCAGTTTTATTACGTCCATGTAACCTAGACGCTAATAGGTAAAGATAGGTCCTAATCCCACCCGAGTATGTGTAGATTGGGTTTGTTTTCCCATGCTCTTCTCCGGATCTGACACAAAATTTCGGCAACACCTCCCCGCTGTTCTCCTGATACACGTCTCGGCAATAATCAGAGAGGATGTGTACCCGGAGAACAACAGAGAGGCACTGACGAAATTCTGCATCGGATCCGGAGAAGAGCATACGGGAAAACGAACCCAATCTACCCATACTCGGGCTGTCCATGGATAACGTTGGACAATTCGAAAGAATTACGGTTATAAATATGCAAATGAATGCATATTTAAAGATGTAACCCTTTCGAACAGGAGACACATAGTGGTCACGCATACTGATGATTGAATACACCTATATCTAGCAAGTTTCATCGGCACGAAGATCGGAACAGAGCAAATGAAGGGGAAGAGGAGGAGATGTCATTTGTGCTCACCCACGAACGCAGGGGAGGAGCTCGTCGAACGCACGGGGAGGTCGTTGAACACCAGACCCTCACAACGATGAAACAACTGCACATTTAAATCCACCCGATCAACGCAAATATATATGATGTTTTTCATAACAAAATTGGAAAATATATGACCTAACTCATAGTTCACAAATATATGACCCCGTCGGCCTCTGGAAGGCCGAAGAGCACCTTTTCGGTCAATAGGAGGCCGAAGAGGTGTCGGGTGTCGGGGGTGTCGTGTCTGTGTGTCGTGGACACACCAGTTTGTTCATCCAAATAAGCAGATATTACAAACTGCTTGCCATAGTTTACAATTTTTATGTGTTGTGGCCTTCTTGATTCAGTTTGGCAACCGACATATTTGAATGCCATCCACATGTCCAAAATTGATTACTTCATCTCTGTCCAAACTAAAGTTGTCAATATAGATCATGTCTGCGAGTTCTTTCTACCCTCGACTGTCAACTATTTTGAAACGCAAGGAGTAGCATCTAATTTCATCCTGTAGACGAAACCATGTCAGAAGTCACGATGATGGGTGCAGAGGAAGTCAAGATGCAAGTGGACATGTTCGTGGGGTGTCCACCATCAGCCGCACCATTCACGAGGGCTAATGATGGAATTAATTAGCAGGTGCCCATGTACCAGAGTGTTCGCTTGGCTGCAACACCGAAACATGCTACGCGGGCACATGCGGATACACAACTTCAAAAGTTGAGCACCGGACATCTACTACCAGGGCATCTTTATGTATCTATCTTTGCGTTAAAGCAAGAAAATAGTGCATGAAAAAAGCTGAGGCTGCGTTTGGCAGCAAAGTTTTTTTTTAAAGTTTTCTGACCGTGGTTTCTGAAAAATACCATGGTTTTGAATACTTTGTCGCGTTTGGCTTCAGAAAAAATCAAAGTTTGGTAAACCACAGTATGCTAGAAACCATGGTCTTTTTGCAGTATTCAAAAAAGAGGTCCCGACCTCTTTTTTTAAAGCAGAACGGAATGAAATCTTCTCGGAGATCGCACTTGACGTTGCCGTCTACGTCGAGATAAGAATATTCAGAGCGATCCAATCCTATTTTCCCTCTTTCTCTTATACGGTAAATGACCATATTATATCTCCTTGTTATAGCCAATACTTTTAATTGGGATTGAGGATGCTGTCAACCATTCTCAATGTTTAACAACCACCATGATAGTTAAATAAATTTTATTCCTTTGCAGTAGGGAAAACTGGCTTTATGCAAAAACTGTAACCATAGAGCTTTTCCACCAGCCATATTGCATGTAGTATAGGCTTATTGTTCATCATTCTCTATGTGTTACTTTGCCAGCATATTCCATGTGCTGACCCGTTTTCGGGCTGCAACTTTCATGTTGCAGACTTTTCGCATTTATTTAGTAAGGTGCTTTTAGGTCGTGGTTCTATACTCAGTGATGCCGTTGGAGTTGATGGACTCACTTATCTTCCAAGCCTTCCGCTGTTATCGTTATTAGATGGCCTTAAGCCATGATTATTGTAATAAGTCCTCTTCTAGACAAACGATGTAATAAGTGTGTGATTGCTACTCTGTTATAAATCCTTTGAAGTACTGTGTGGTGTCAGCATTACTGATCCAGGGATGACATCGGAGCACAGAGACTTGACCGTCTGAGGTCGGGTCGCTACAGAGATGGTATCAGAGCACACGCTGACTATAGGACACGACCACTAAGTTAAAGCCATTGAACACTATTCTCTTCTCATTTTCTAACTCCTCATCTTTTCTACTCTTTTAGGATGACGGACGCAAGGATCAAGTACGCTCAACCGGATGAAGGCACACCTTTTGGATCCCACTTGAAGGAAGTCGCCAAGTACTTGAACATTGGACTACCATGCTTCACCGGGACTTTCACGCCACTCTGCCTGAAGAGGAGCGCTGGAAGATTCAAGCTCACGTTCCGGGAAAGACATTCGCCCCAATCACCAAGCCCATAGATAGTGTTTTGATTGCACCAACTCGAGTGCAGGAAAGAGCATGGCAGCTCATATCACCATGGGACGCATTGGAGAAGTTTATCAAGAAGACCTCAAGGACACTATCTACCAGATTTGCGGACGCAGGACTGAAGACCGGGAGATAGTCAGCACCAAGAAGGATAGATCCATTGCAGCTTTCATCCAGGAGCTAAACCAGCACATTCGACGCCAGGAGAACCAGATGTGCAATGATATGATAGAGTTGAAGAATGCGAAGGGAAGGATCATTGAACTTGAAGGAGAGATGAAGTCTCTACGCAAGGACTACATGGACGAGATCGTAGCTGTCGTAAGGCACAATAGCGATCTCAAGTGCGAGATTGAGGAACTCAAGAAGAAGTTGGAGCTCAAGAATGAAGACAAGTACGTCGACTGTCCGAGCAACTACATCATCATCGACGACACCGATTCGGATCCAAGTGAACCCGACTTTGAAGATGAAGCTGGAGCAGACATCATGGAGTCTTCCACCGGTTCAAATTAATAGATGACCACCATATATTAGTAGTGATCCCTCCATGTAAACATTATAGTACACGCACTTTTGCGATAGTTAGACCGTTGTATGCCCTTTGTTTGAATGAATGAAGTGATTTTGTGTGCATTTGTCTCATGAGCATTTGGGTAGTGTTCTCTCTTTAGACCCCATCATACTCTTATTTTCTCGTCTTTTCTAAACCCTTCAGATGCCTGCGAGACGCGACCCCGAGTTTGTTTTCCCGCCAGAGATCACTCAGTTGATTCAGCAGCAGAATACTTTGATTCAGACATTGGTACAGAACCAAGGCAACTACAACAACAACCCACCACCACCACCACCTGCAGATCATTTGACCCGTTTCCTTAGGCTGAATCCGCCGGTGTATTCCAGTAGCACCGAGCCGATTGTAGCAGATGATTGGCTCCGCAAGATAGGAAGGGAGTTGACCACTGCAGGATGCATGATGGTGAGAAGGTGAAGTTTGCTGCACATCAGCTTGACGGACCCAAGCAAGAAGATGGTGGGAGAATTTCACGACCACTTACCTCAGAGACACGGTCACATGGGATCGGCCAAGAAGCTCAGACCGCCCATGTTTCAGCAGGAGCTATGGCCATGAAGAAGCGTGAGTTTCGCAACTTACGCCAAGGAGGAAGGACTGTTGGCAAGATGTGGATGATTTTAGTAAGTTAGCACGTTATGCCCCGGATGACGTTACTGTGATGCTGACTAAGGTGAGAAGTTTCGAAGGACTGAATGATGAGTTAAGCATGCAGTTGATGGTAGCGAGATTCAATAACTACCAGGAGTTGGTAGACCGCGCCCTCATGATTGAAGGAAAGCAGCAGCAGATTGAAAATCGTAAGAGGAAGTATGCACAGGGGAGGTATAACTCTGGAGCCCAGCAGAAGCCCCGCTATACCCCTAAGCAGGGAGTTCAGTTTCAGCATACCCATGGAGGAGGTAGTTCGCACAACCATAATGGCCACAAGAATGGTAATGGGAATGGAGGAAGCAACAGCCAGAACAGGACCACACCATCAACCCCAGCCAAGAAAGACCTGAGCCATGTCACCTGTTACAAGTGTTCCAAGACCGGACATTATGCAAGTGATTGTCCCGAAGGCCAAGGTGGAAATGGAAGCTCTGGAAAGAAGCCAAACCCTTTCAACAGGGGACAGGTGAACCACATTGATGTGGAGGAGGTTGAAGCTCTGCCCGATGCAGTAATCGGTAAGTTTTTGGTTAAGTCATTTACTGCACTTGTTCTTTTCGATACTGGTGCATCGCATTCATACATATCAAGGGGATTTGTAGAAAAGTATAGCCTGCCTACTCAGATTCTTAAAACCCCTATGCTAGTAAGTTCACCAGGAGCAGAGTACACGACCAGACAAGGATGTTTTCAAGTGCCATTGAGTATAGGAAGGCATGTGTTCCCGACGGATTTGATCATTCTGGAATCCCAAGGATTGGATGTGATTCTAGGTATGGATTGGTTGTCTATGTATGGAGGAAACATCAATTGCGCAAGTAGAACGATTTTGCTCACGACACCAGAAGGAGGAAGGATTAGGTATGTATCACGGCATGGACCAAAAAGGAATCAAGTAAATTGCTTATCAGGAGTTGTGCAGGAAGAGGTACCAGTGGTGAAGGATTATCCTGATGTATTTCCTGAGGAATTGCCAGGAATACCACCGGATAGAGACATTGAGTTTTTGATTGAGCTTTTGCCAGGAACAGGCCCTATATTGAAGCGACCATACAGAATGCCCGCACAGGATTTGGCGGAAATCAAGAAGCAGATTAAGGAGCTATTGGATAAAGGGTATATTCGCCCAAGTTCTTCGCCTTGGGGATCACCCGTACTTTTTGTAGAGAAGAAGGACGGATCGTAAAGGATGGTTGTTGATTACCGTGGATTGAATGCAGTAACAACCAAGAACAAGTACCCACTACCAATGATCAATGATCTGTTTGATCGTTTGCAAGGAGCTAAAGTGTTTTCCAAGATCGATTTGCGATCAGGGTATCATCAGTTGAAGATTCGAGAGCAGGACATACCTAAGACAACATTCACCACAAGATATGGACTGTATGAGTATACCGTTATGTCATTTGGATTGACTAACGCACCTGCTTATTTCATGAACCTGATGAACAAATTGTTTATGGAATTTTTGGATAAGTTCGTCGTGGTGTTCATTGATGATATTTTGGTTTACTCGAAGAATGAAGAGGAACATAAGGAACATTTGCGATTGGTATTGGAGAAGCTGAGGGAACATCAGTTATACGCTAAGTTCAGCAAATGTGAATTTTGGCTAAAGGAAGTTGGATTTCTAGGACATGTTGTAGGATCGGAAGTATGTCTAGAGGGGGGGGGGTGATTAGACTACTTGACAACTTAAAAGTTTAGCTTTTGATTAGGGCAAGTTTTTAGCAAGTTCACAATGATGACCAAGTCAAGTATCACCCTACACATGCAATTCTAGAGTTATGGCAGCGGAAAGTAAATTGCACATGTAGTAAATAAGAGGTGGAGAAGAGCAAACGCAATTTGGAGACACGGAGATTTTTCTCGTGGTTCCGATAGGTGGTGCTAGTCAATCCACGTTGATGGAGACTTCAACCCACGGAGGGTAACGGCTGCGAGAGTCCACGGAGGGCTCCACCCACGAAGGGTCCACGAAGAAGCAACCTTGTCTATGCCATCATGGCCCGTCCACGGAGGACTAGCCTTACTCGGGGTAGATCTTCACGAAGTAGGCGATCTCCTTGCCCTTACAAACTTCTTGGTTCAACTCCACATCTTGACGGAGGCTCCCAAGCGACACCTAACCAATCTAGGAGGCACCACCCTCCAAAAGGTAATAGATGGTGTTGGTGATGATGAACTCCTTGCTCTTGTGCTTCAAATGATAATCTCCCCAACACTCAACTCTCCTCACTGATTTGGCTGTGGTGGAAGAAGGAATTGAGTGGAAAGCAACTTGGGAAGGCTAGAAATCAAGTTTCATATGGTGGGAGTGGAGCAACTTGATCTCAACACAAGGGTAGGTAGTTTTCTTCTCGTAAATGTAAGGTAGGAGTGGTAGTTCTTTCGATGGCTCTCTCCACGAATGAAGAGGAGGTGGAGGGTATTTATAGCCTCCACACAAAATCCAACTGTTACACACATTTGACCAATCTCGGTCGGACCGAAGTTGACAACTCGGTGAGACCGAAAGTTCAAATCTTGTGAGCGTTGGGATTTTCGTGGGACCGAAAATACAATCTTGGTTAGTCCGATTCTTCCAAAGTCTAGGGTTTGCCAATCTCGGTGGGACCGACTTTCTCATCTCGGTGACACCAATTTGAGTCTGTATGATTTGAAAGCTTGGCAACACCAATTTCGGTATGACCGAGTTTGGAATCGGAAAATCCAAATTTTAGGGTTTGGGTATATGGCTGAGGTGGTTCATCTCGGTGTGGTGAGTTTATGGAATCGGTGGGACCGAGATTACTTATGGGTTTATGTTGGAATGAAAGATTGCCGATAGTTTGAGAGATAAATCACTAAGCACTTTGAGCAACCAGATCATCATCATAACCTCATCCCTTTTAATAGTATTGGCTTTCCTATGGACTCAATGTGATCTTGGATCACTAAACCAAAAATAGAGTCTTGAGCTTTTGCCAATGTTTTCCATAGCATTTTGAGGGTCCACATCATCGGTCATTGCCATACCCATATCAATCGAACTTTCTGAAATATTCTCAAGAAATAATTAGTTCAATGATATATATGTTGTTATTAATTACCAAAACCACCCAGGGATTAGTTGCACTTTCAATCTCCCCCTTTTTGGTAATTGATGACAACATATAGATCAAAGCTTCGACAAATGATATAATCAATGAATAACATCGTCGCTTTGAGAAGTATGTGATAAGCAAGAGCTCCCCCTAAATTTGTGCATTATTTAAGATTTGCGTTTGAATGCAAATGCACAATCGATTAGGATCATGGGTCACTCTTCCATGTCACATACATCTTGGTGGAGCGCACAAAATGATAAGAATGAATAGCATGCACCCAATCACCAAGACATGAGTGAGTGATCATACAAGGTGTGAATAGAATATGATAAGCATTAAGCACACATTAAGCATAGTATGATCAAGCACTCATCAAGATAGAGCAAACGTAGTATCAAACACACGAAATGTCTCAAAGAACTCAAAAGTATCTCAAGGAAAACCGCAAACGAAAGAGCAAAAACGAGCACTCTCTCTCTCGAAGTCCTATGATCTATACAATTTCTCCCCCTTTGGCAACAAGTTACCAAAAAGTTCGAAGGTATAGAGCTAATCGTCACTAGGGACTCTTTGGCGGCTCGCTTTTGCGTCGATGGAGTGGAGATAGCTGCATCTGCAAAGCTTCGCCAAGTCTGTGGAGCTGGAGGAGTGGATACCGGGCTGGTTTGGAACCGATGGAGCTGTGGGAGGTCTTGATGTAGTAGCCACAGGTTCATCCTTTCGAATAGCAATGATCTGGGCTTTGTGGGCACAAAGAAGAAGCTGCTCATAGTCATCTGGACTAGATCACCTTCCATCTCCTTCATGAGCTCGCCTTCTCCTCTTCGCTTCCTCAATGTCCGCCTCAAGCTTGTTGACGGTGACCTGCACTTGATCGACTTGACATCCGAGCATGGAACTTATCTTCAACTATCCTCTCAAGGCTCTCCCGAGGCGCACTATCTGGCAAGGCGTAGTTCAATTCTCCGAGTGGCTTCAAGAAGTTGTTCTCCAACGCTCTTGGGCTTTGCTTCTTTGCTTCCTTCTCAGCTTTAGCTTGTTTGGCGCTTCGGACTTAGCGTGTCCTTCAACAGATGTGGGAGCATCCTCGGTCATCACAACTTCATTATCTTCATGTTCAAAGGCTGCGTGGCAAGTGGGGTCTATCCAACGGTAGGTGTCCGTGCCAAACTTGGCATTAATGAGCATCTGAATATGCGGAGCAAACCCACACGACTCTCTTCAGTCTGCTGCTGTCCTCTTGATAGTCTCTACTATCGGGTCCATCACCTTAAAAGGTGTCTTCGATCCGAATGTGCAGCATGTTGATAGAATAGCCTCTTATCATGCGGTGGTCTCTCGACTTGGGCATCAAAGTATGCCTCGAGAATGGTGTTAGTGGTTGGGAGACCCGCTCAAGATGATAAACTGATCCAAGCTTCCATATCTCAACATCCTTGTCGGTACCTCATTGTACATGTTCTTCATAGACTCGTGATTCTTCTTTGGAATGCCATAGACATCTACATCATCGTCCCTTGATATGGTGCATTCAAGAACGCTCTCCATTCCTCAACAGTTGAGGAGAATCTACGTCATACATCATCCATACAATTTTGCCATCTGGATAGAAGTGTGCGGTGGCATAGAACTGCATGATCATCTCATCATTCCAAGCAGTCAGCTTCTGACCAACAAACTCAGCAACTCCACATGCGGTGAAGCTCTCATGCACATGTGGGAAATAGTCTGTGCTCTTCCTTCGTCGATGTAATCCCGGTCTACATATCCGTGTCAAGAACAATTGGCTTCTTATCCATGAGCACTGCCTCATAGAAATCTTGTTGCTCTCGGTGTGGAACCTAGAGTCAACAGCTGTCCTTCTCTGGTGGCATATGGATCAACTTGCCTCCATAGCACGAGACCTTTGTCCTTCCTTTCCTTCATATTTTCAGCTCGAGGATGAGCATCATTATGAACTCGGCAATTTCATGCGAGCTTCAAACAAAACATGTGCCTCTCCATCGATTCAGCGGTGGCACATTGTCCTTCTTCTTCTCTGAAGCGGTATGTTTCTCACAGTTTTCTTTGGCTTGGCAGCAGGTTTGGCTTGGGCTGCCTTTTGCTGGAGCTGATGGCTTAGATTTTGTGGGTGCTCCTGCCTCGATGGCATCTCCCATCAACTTTTGCTTCGAGGAGGCTGGGGTGCTTCCTCATCGAGTCATCATCATCGGCTTCTTCATGAACTAGCCTCTTCCTCTTGGAAGTTTTCTTGATCTTTGCCGGAGGTTTCTTCTTCCATGCTCAGCTTCTTTGCAACTGTGGATTTCTTCTCTTTGCTGGTGCCTTTCTTTGCTTGTTGCCCTTGATAGCCCTTGGCAACCACTTTCCTCTTAGGCTTGGAAGTTATCTCCTCATCTCGCAACAAAGTCGAGTCTTCCTCATCGTAATTCCTCTTCTTCCTGGCCCTCGTGGCAGTGGAGGCAATCCACTTGGAGTGCTCTCTCTCCATCATCTGAAAAACTGCTTGCTTGGGACTTGTAATCGCTCTGGAATCTCAATGGCGATTCAGACTTGTTCGCTGTCACTTGCATCGGATATGACCGACAACCTGTGAAAAGAATAGGTATAGGCGAGAATAGAAGAGTTATCACAAACCGCAGAGGATTTTGCAAAATAAATGAGTTCAAACATTAGTTTTAGGTTTTCACAGAATGCATTTTGGTCGACCGAGTCTAAAAATTCGTGAATCCAAGTGCCTAAACAGACCATACACACCACTTTGGTTGGACGAAATGGGTTTCGGTCTAGCCGAGAGCACTAGGGTTTCACTAAATCCTCACTTCGGTCTTACCGATTTGCACAACTCGGTTTAACCGAAAAGTGCAGTGCAATGGCCAGAAGCCAAATCGGTCAGTCCGAGAATGTAGAATCGGTCACACCGAGATGTGTTCGGCGGAAACCTAACCCTAAAATTTTCACTCGAATTTTGTTCTATGATCTAATCTGCTGGACAGGAAGATTTCAATCTTGGCAAGAAGCTAGGCAAAACCTATCGTGCATAGAATCAGAGGTTGAAGCACGAGAGGGATGAAACTCACCCAATCTGGTGGAGTTTCACTACGGCGGCAACGGCGCGACGAGATTGACCGTTGACGGCGATGGAGACCCGCGGCGAGGGCGCACAGGCGACGGCGGAGACGATCCGAAGACCACGGCGACGGCAGCGAAGGGTTTGAGGGCGAGGCGTTTTGAAGAAGTAATCAACGCGCGCTGTCCTCGGGTATATATACCCTTCGGCTGTCGGTGGGACCGAGTTGGAAAACTCGGTGGGACCGAGATGGTTAACTGCGTGCAGTTACTCACTTCGGTCACGCCGAAATTTGCAACTCGGTTTCACCGAGGTGAAAACCTAGATCAATCCAAGTAACTTCGGTCTGTCCGATTTGAGTATATTGGTTTGACCGAAAGTACTTAGAAGGTTTTGGAAGTTAGGCTTTTGACGGATCGGTGGCTCAAGTGCTCCTCACTCGGTGCGTCCAAAAAGTCTTATTCAAAGTTTGTGATATAAGCATGAATAGAGTTTGAGACAAGAAAGCATAGATAGCTAGGGGAGGAACTTAGGCATTCTTGTCCATCCATTTGGTCAAAAAGAAAAATCCAAAAGACCAAAGCAACAAATGGATGTCCTCGAATGGATAAAGTCATGCATCCAACATGCTCACACAATAAGATAGCAAATAAAATATGTGTCAAACATGCACAAACAAAACACTAGCTACTAGCACACAATTTGGCGATGACTAGGTCATCTATATATGAGTATATTGACTTAGGAGTCAAATGAGAACATTTGATCATAGGTCATACTCATCGTTTAAGCACAAGTGGGGTTACCACTTTTCCATAAAGCATTAATGTGTTCACATCATTTGAAGATGCTTTAGCTCATTTCTTTAGAGCAAAGCTCCCCCTTGATGTGAGAACCCCTTTAAAGGGTCAAACTAACCTTGGGTTGTCGTTGAAGACTTCATGTAGATGTTGAAGATGTGGATGCTCAATGTTGATGAAGATCATCAAGAGTTGGGAGCAATCCTTTGGATTGTGCACTTTCAATACCTACATGGGTTAGTCCCACAAGGAACAAACAAGGATATCCATGGACATAGATTGAAGTACACAATAGATGATGTCCATGAAAGCAATGATTACCTTGTCCCTTGACTTACCAACATGAGGGTTTGTGACTCCATGAACTAGTGCAAGATGTGGAAGTTGATTGCACAAGTTCTTTGCCAAAATGAATGTGAGTGAAGTATGTTGGCGGAGTCACCCTCAAGAACTCTCTAGTTCTTCTTCTTGGGATCCACATCATCTTGATGGGAATCCTTGGGGTAGTAGTTGAGCTTGTCAAGTAGAACTTGAAGTTGCCTTGGGAACCCACTTGACCATGGCCTTGGGTGCTTCAATGAATGCATCAATCTCCTCTTGAAGCTTGTCCTTGCCTTTTAGCTTGTGGTCTTGTGGTGGAAGGTCATCTTGAGCTTGTTCCTCTTGGAAGAAGTAGGATCATACTTCTCCTTTTGAGAAACAAACTTTGGAGTGGGATATTGACCTTCTTCCCATTCAACACCCTCGGCGTTGAACTTTTGCTCAAAACCAATTCCTTGATTCTTCGGTGTCTTCCTTGTTTGCGAACAATTTCCTCAAAGCTCTTGCTTCGGCAAGACTCTTGTAGACACCTTTCTCTATAATCCCTTTCAATAGACTATTTTCTTGCTCAAGTGAAACTTGGCTTGAAACATTGTTAGTGGAATCAAGAGAATTACTAGAAGTAACAACATTTGATTTAGCATGATTATTGTTACTACTAGATGAAGAATTTTTCTTATGCTTGTCATGCTTAGTTTTAATAGGTGGCAAGAAATTAGACAAGAGAAGTCGTTTGGCAAGATATGAAGAACTCTTCTTTGAAGATCGTCATTGATAGCTTTTAGAAACTCATGTTCTTGCTCTAGATTGAGCTTCTCAAGCGTAGCTTCTCATGAGATCTTAGGAGCTCTCTATGATCTTCTTGAGTTGTTTCATGAGCTAACTTAAGAGTGTTTAGTTCTTTAGTTAGACGCTCAATCTCCTTCATAGCATTGTCATTTGACTCTTCTCGACTATAAAGACTATTAGCATGTTCATCATTACTAAGCTCACTAGATTTATCATGTAAAAGCTCATCTTCACCAAGCAAGTCATCCTCATCACTATCAAAGTCAATAAACTCAGGGTGTGATACCTTGGGGCCTTTTGCCATGAAGCATCTTCCAATTCCCTCATTTGGTGAATCAAATATGTCATAGGAGTTGGAGTTGGAGGACACGAGAGCAAGACCGCAACACCTTCATCTTGATCTGATTCGGAGTTGGAGTGATAGCTTCTTTGGAGTGATTGTCGAGTCGGAGCCGAAACCCACACCAACATGAGCTTGATGTTTTCTTCTTGTGTAGCTCCTTGATGACTTGTCTTTCCTTTCGAATCCTTGCTTCTCCGAGAGGATCTTCGTTCATAACGATCATCTCTACTCCTTCTCTCTTTCGAGGCGACTCTTCTCTTGAGCTTCTTCTTCTTGGAGATTCTTCTCTTCTCTTGTGGGGAGTCGAACACTCATTTGAGTAGTGTCCGGTCTTCCACAATTGTAGCAGTTTCGATCACGACTAGAAGATCTTTTTCATCATATGATCTAGACTTTGAGCTTCTTTCCTTGCTTCTACTCTTGTAGAATTTGTTGAAGTTCTTCACCATTAGGCTTATCTCTTCATTGGAAACTAGCTTGTCACTTGAGGTTGTGGGAGCTTCAACTGCAGCTTTGTAAGCACCACTAGACTTGTTGTGAAGCTCTTCCTTGTCTTTAAGTGTCATCTCATGAGCAACAATCCTTCCAATGACTTCGGTAGGCTTGAGATCTTTGTAGTTTGGCATCATTTGGATCAAAGTGCACACGGTGTCATACTTTCCATCCAAAGCTCGAGAATCTTCTTGATGATGAATCGATCGGTCATTTCTTCGCTTCCTAAGCCTGCCATCTCATTGGTGATGAGAGCAAGCCTAGAGTACATTTCAGCGACTCCTTCACCTTCCTTCATCTTGAACTTGTCAAGTCGACCTTGAAGAACATCTAGCTTTGATTCCTTCACGGACTCGGTACCTTCGTGCATTTCACCAAAATATCCCAAATCTCTTTTGCATTCTCAAGACGGCTGATCTTGTTGAACTCCTCGGGACACAAAGCATTGAAGAGAATGTCACAAGCTTGAGCATTGTTCAGTAACATCCGCAACTCATCCGCAGTAACCCGCGATCCGGAACTTTTCTTCCTCGAAGAACTCACCTTGCAAGCCAACACAAATAATGCCCCATGCGGCAGGGTTATGTCCAAGAATATGCATTTTCATTTTATGCTTCCAACTAGCAAAGTTTGAACCATCAAAGTAAGGACCTCTACGGAAATTACCCTCACTAGACGCCATACTCTCCTAGGTTGTGAAACCAAGCTTATGGAATCCAATGCAATGGAAACCAATCCAATGGAGACCAAAGCTCTGATACCACTTGTAGGATCGGAAGTATGTCTAGAGGGGGGGTGATTAGACTACTTGACAACTTAAAAGTTTAGCTTTTGATTAGGGCAAGTTTTTAGCAAGTTCACAATGATGACCAAGTCAAGTATCACCCTACACATGCAATTCTAGAGTTATGGCAGCGGAAAGTAAATTGCACATGTAGTAAATAAGAGGTGGAGAAGAGCAAACGCAATTTGGAGACACGGAGATTTTCTCGTGGTTCCGATAGGTGGTGCTATCGTCAATCCACGCTGATGGAGACTTCAACCCACGGAGGGTAACGGCTGCGAGAGTCCACGGAGGGCTCCACCCACGAAGGGTCCACGAAGAAGCAACCTTGTCTATGCCATCATGGCCTACGCCCACGGAGGACTAGCCTTACTCGGGTAGATCTTCACGAAGTAGGCGATCTCCTTGCCCTTACAAACTTCTTGGTTCAACTCCACATCTTGACGGAGGCTCCCAAGCGACACCTAACCAATCTAGGAGGCACCACCTCCAAAAGGTAATAGATGGTGTTGGTGATGATGAACTCCTTGCTCTTGTGCTTCAAATGATAATCTCCCCAACACTCAACTCTCCTCACTGATTAGGCTGTGGTGGAAGAAGGAATTGAGTGGAAAGCAACTTGGGAAGGCTAGAAATCAAGTTTCATATGGTGGGAGTGGAGCAACTTGATCTCAACACAAGGGTAGGTAGTTTTCTTCTCAGAAATGTAAGGTAGGAGTGGTAGTTCTTTCTGATGGCTCTCTCCACGAATGAAGAGGAGGTGGAGGGGTATTTATAGCCTCCACACAAAATCCAACCGTTACACACATTTGACCAATCTCGGTCAGACCGAAGTTGACAACTCGGTGAGACCGAAAGTTCAAATCTTGTGAACGTTGGGATTTTCGGTGGGACCGAAAATACAATCTCGGTTAGTCCG
Organism: Aegilops speltoides; assembly: GCA_021437245.1. Classification (NCBI taxonomy): domain Eukaryota; kingdom Viridiplantae; phylum Streptophyta; class Magnoliopsida; order Poales; family Poaceae; genus Aegilops; species Aegilops speltoides. Next base: position 312,068,644 of record CM038147.1, on the reverse strand, counting down.
ATTCTTCCAAAGTCTAGGGTTTGCCAATCTCGGTGGGACCGACTTTCTCATCTCGGTGACACCGATTTGAGTACAGTATGTTACAGAAGCTTGGCAACACCAATTTCGGTATGACCGAGTTTGGAATCGGAAAATCCGAAATTCTTAGGGTTTGGGTATATGGCTGAGGTGGTTCATCTCGGTGTGACTGAGTTTATGGAATCGGTGGGACCGAGATTACTTATGGGTTTATGTTGGAATGAAAGATTGCGATAGTTTGAGAGATAAATCACTAAGCACTTTGAGCAACCAGATCATCATCATAACCTCATCCCCTTTAATAGTATTGGCTTTCCTATGGACTCAATGTGATCTTGGATCACTAAACCAAAAATAGAGTCTTGAGCTTTTGCCAATGTTTTCCATAGCATTTTGAGGGGTCCACATCATCAGTCATTGCCATACCCATATCACTGAACTTTCTGAAATATTCTCAAGAAATAATTAGTTCAATGATATATATGTTGTTATTAATTACCAAAACCACCCAGGGATTAGTTGCACTTTCACATGTTATATCCGGAGAAGGTATAGCAGTTGACCCCACAAAGGTTGAGACCGTAACCAAATGGGAAGCACCAACGACAGTTGGAGAGATCCGGAGTTTTCTTGGACTTGCAGGATACTACCAGAGATTCATTGAGAATTTCTCAAAGATTGCAAAGCCTATGACGGAGTTGCTGAAAAAGGATACCAAGTTCATATGGACTGAGGATTGTGAGGCAAGTTTTCAGGAGTTTAAGAAAAGATTGGTTACCTCACCAGTGTTAATATTGCCAGATCAGACCAAGGATTATGAGGTGTATTGCGAAGCTTCACGTCGAGGACTTGGAGCAGTGCTTATGCAGGAAGGAAGAGTTGTTTCGTATGCTTCACGACAACTGAAACCTCATGAATTAAATTATGCCACACATGATTTGGAGTTAGCAGCCGTAGTGCATGCCTTGAATACATGGAGACATTTCCTCATTGGAAATCATTGTGAGGTGTACACGGATCACAAGAGTTTGAAGTACATTTTCACGCAGAAGGAGTTAAACCTTAGACAAAGGAGATGGTTGGAACTCATCAAGGATTATGATATGAGATTGCATTACCATCAGGGAAAGGCTAATGTAGTAGCTGACGCATTGAGCCGCAAGAGCCATGTCAATACGCTATTGACTGGAGAAATACCTAAGGAGTTAGCAGAAGATCTTCGTGAGCTATGTTTGGAAATAGTTCCGAGAGGCTATGTAGCGGCATTGGAAATTCAGTCTACCTTGATGGATAAAATCAGAGAAGCTCAGAAAAATGACAAAGAGATTGCAGATATAAAGGAGAAGATGAGCGAAGGAAAAGCAAAGGGATTTCATGAGGATGAGCATGATACCCTATGGTTTGAGGACCGTGTTTATGTGCCCAATGACCCCGAGATCAGGAAGTTGATTCTGCAAGAGGCACATGATTCACCCTATTCGATTCACCCGGGAAATACCAAGATGTATTTGGATTTGAAGGAAACATTCTGGTGGACCGGAATGAAGAAGGATATTGCGGAGTATGTAGCAGTTTGTGATGTATGTCAGAGAGTGAAGGCGAACATCGAAGCGGCAGGATTGTTGCAACCATTGCCGATACCCGAATGGAAGTGGGATAAACTAGGCATGGATTTCATCACGGGATTGGCAAAGACTCGTTCAGGCTATGACTCGATTTGGGTTATAGTTGATCGCTTGACGAAGGTAGCGCATTTCATTCCAGTTAAGACTACCTATAGCAGTGCTAAGTTGGCAAAGATATACATGACCAGAATTGTGTGTTTGCACGGAGTTCCGAGGAGTATCGTATCAGATAGAGGAACCCAATTTACCTCAAAATTTTGGAATCAGTTGCACGAAACTTTGGGAACCAGGCTGGAATTCAGTATAGCTTTTCACCCACAGACAGATGGACAGACTGAGAGAGTCAATCAGATTTTGGAGGATATGCTAAGAGCTTGTGCACTAGATTATGGATCTAGTTGGGACGATAATTTGCCGTATGCGGAGTTTTCTTATAACAATAGTTACCAAACCAGCTTGAAGATGGCACCTTTCGAAGCCTTATACGGAAGGAGGTGCAGGACACCGTTGTCATGGGACAAAGTTGGAAACCGTCAATTGTTTGGACCCGATTTGATTAAGGATTCTGAACAGAAATTTAAGCTGATTCGCGATAGGCTCAAGGTAGCCCAGTCCAGACAGAAGAGCTATGCGGATTCAAAACGCAAGGCGATAGAATATGAAGTTGGAGAGAGAGTTTATCTCAGAGTATCCCCACTTCGAGGAGTGAAACGTTTTGGAGTTAAAGGAAAGTTAGCACCACGTTTCGTTAGACCGTATAAGATTTTGCAACGCATGGGAGAAGTCGCTTATAAGTTGGAATTACCAGAAGGACTGTCAGGAGTTCATGAAGTATTCCATGTTTCTCAGCTGAAGAAATGTCACGCCGAGATGGCAGAGGTACTGCTAAGAGATACAGTGCCACTTGAAACAATTCAGTTGAAGGATGATTTAACATATGAGGAGAAACCAGTCAGGATTCTCGAATATGCCAGTAGAGTTACTCGCAGCAAGGTTATCAAGTTTTGTGAGGTTCAGTGGAGCCACCACACTGAGGATGAAGCCACCTTGGACAGAGAAGAAGATTTGCTCAAGGACCACCCTCACCTATTTTCTAGCCAACCCGAATCTCGAGGGCGAGATTCATCTTAAGGGGGGTAGGTTTGTAACATCCCAAATTTTCAATTTGGAATGCTATACATTAGATCATCATGCATATCATATTTTCTTGCATTTGTTGATCCTAGAAATTTCACGCAACTCAAGGACCCTCGAAGAGAGTTGGAGATTTCGAAATTTTCATATTTGAGTTCTCTCAAATTTTGAAAAAAGAGGATCATTTGGATTTATTTATTTTATCTTCAAATATTTTTCCAATATCAAAAATAAGAGAGGAAATAATATGACTTTCCCAAAATTTAGGAAAAATGAGGATTTAATAAATAAATCAAATTTTGGATTTTTCTCGGAGTTTATTTGCCTTAGGGAAAAATGCGTGTTTTCAAAAAACTGCATTTTAGGCCCGAGTAAAAGTTCATTTTGTTCGACTCATTTTTAGGAGTCGGGGAAAATTTACTTTATTAATTTTGGAGTTTGTTTAGATTTTCTTTTCTGTATTTTTCTGCGCGCGAAACCGTTTTAAAAAAAAATGCCGCAGCGCCTTGGGCCAAAGGCCCAAGCCGCCAAGCCACCCAGCCACCGGCCAGGAGGCCAAGGCCACCGCGCGCGCGCCCCTGGCCAGGGAGCCAACGCCGCCGCCCTTGCCCCTGTACCGAATCCTAAAAGGATTCTAGGGTGCCCCATTGCCCCTTTTTCCTTATTTCGTTATTCCGTTTTGTTCCTAGGATTCCTAATCCTAGTCTAATTCCTTGATCCCTCCTCCAAGCAAAACCCACCCCTCCCCAATATAAATACCCAAGCACCCCCCCTCTAACACATCAAACCAAAGCCCTCTCCTCTCTCAAAGAAGAAGAAGACAAAGACCACACCTGCGCCGCTTGCCACCCGCCGCCAAGTGCCGCCGCCGCCGCCCTACACCGCCCGCCGCCGCCGCCGCCACCATGCTGCTGCCGCCAAGCACCGCCGCCGCCCAACGCCGCCACCGCCGGAGCCCCTCGCCTCTCGAGGTATAGCCCGCGCCGCGCCACCTTTTCCCCTCGGTTCGGTTTTTCGTAAATCGTTTCGGTTTTCTAGATCGGTTTTTCGTTTCGGTTTTCTTTCCGAAACCCTAGATCAGTTTTTCTCACCGGTTTTCTTTCCGTTTTTGCTGTTAGCGAGCGATCGCCAGACCGTTCGTCTTAACGAACGTGATCACCGGTTTGCCTCGGTTAACGAACTATCGTTCGTTTAACCGTTCATTGTTTTCTTTCTCGTCGGATTTATTCCGCTATTTTTGAGATAGCGATTTCAGATCCGATCTTCTTTCTAGTCTATCTTCTTGCTCGTTTATCGGAATCAGGTGATTCAAGCGCCTGGAGTTTTGTCTCGAAACCGCCGTTCCGACTAATCAACTTAAACCAAGTTTTGCTACTGTAAAATTTGACTTAGTTTCAAAGTGCTAGAACCGAGCTGTTTTCTTTCGTCGTTTGACTTTCGTCGCTTTATTCGATTTGATTCTTTTGCAAACCAGGGTTCTTAAGTTGAACTGTCTGGTTAGATCTTTTATTCGAGATTTACCCGTGCATTAGATGAGTACTTATTGTATGCTTATTGTTTGTCTGCGATAGATCACCCGGAGTGCGCCGCTTGTTACTTCGAATCTCTAGGTTTTGCGGATCATCAACAAGGCAAGTAACACTTGATCATACCTTTCTACTACCCAGTTTTATTGCATTAGATCAATCCTCAAACACTGCATGATTAGGATCTAATTAAATTGTGGGATGGGAAGTAGATGAGGTAGTACCTATTACCTGTTTTATTTATGAAACCTTTGGGAGTTACTTCTACGCTTGCTTATTATGCCATGCTATGCTAGTAGACGTGGATTGGGTGAGCGATATCCATGACAGATGTGAGTTTGATAATTAATTGTTTATCTAAGGTGGCAACTTAAATACACATCTGGGTGGATTGAGGCACCTGGGGTTACCAGGACTTGCCTGTTTTTTTGGAAATCCCGGGGGTACCGTGTGATTTTCCTATGGACCGCCACCCAGGCTCAAAGGGATCATAAGATAATTCATACTAGTAACTTACGTGTGCAGCCACAAGCCATTATGGGCTCTGGCATAGTTGACTAAGTCGTGCGAACTCTTATAGTGGTGGACTAGCAGATGTAGGGGATGTAGGTGTACCGGTCCACCCATCGTAAGGTGCTAGCGCTTCTTAAAGACTGTGTCTCGGTCATCCGTTTCTCAACCACCATGTAGTGCGAGAAACCAAACAGAGGCGATCGAGTCTTGTGGGGAAAAGTGCGCAAACCTCTGCAGAGTGTACAAACTAATCATGATTAGCCGTGTCCCCGGTTATGGACATCTTGAGTATCTAGTACTTGAATATTCTGTTGTATCTCAACATGTTACTCTAATTTAATATTGATGGGTTTGTTAATGAGTACTTTTAATTGGGATTGAGGATGCTGTCAACCATTCTCAATGTTTAACAACCACCATGATAGTTAAATAAATTTTATTCCTTTGCAAGAGGGAAAAAGCGGCTTTATGCAAAAGCTGTAACCATAGAGCTTTTCCACCAGCCATATATGCATGTAGTATAGGCTTATTGTTCATCATTCTCTATGTGTTACTTTGCCAAGATATTCCATGTCTTGACCGTTTGCGGGCTGCAACTTTCATGTTGCAGACTTTTCGATTTGACAGTAAGGTGCTTTTAGGTCGTGGTTCTATACTCAGTGATGCCGTTGGAGTTGATGGACTCACTTATCTTCCAAGCCTTCCGCTGTTATCGTTATTAGATGGCCTTAAGCCATGATTATTGTAATAAGTCCTCTTCTGGACAAACGATGTAATAAGTGTGTGATTGCTACTCTGTTATAAATCCTCCGAAGTACTGTGTGGTGTCAGCATTACTGATCCAGGGATGACATCGGAGCACAGAGACTTGACCGTCTGAGGTCGGGTCGCTACAATTTTTCTGTCGACGGTCGCATCAAGTGGTATTCAGAGCAAGGTTATTCACGGTACAATTTTTTTTCTACTATTTCATTCAATTGTTTGAAAGATGGTGAACTCGCAGCATGAGAAATCTGATCATGAGGAGGGCGATGAACTTCCGGAGGATTTGGAGATTAGTAATGATTTGCGTATCCATCTAATGTCAATCAAGGGAGCCAACAAGAAGCTGGGGACAAGGGCTGACGAATTGTCTGCAAATATTGTAGGCGTCGAGGACAGGTTGAACGAGCGTTTGATTGCCAGTGACCAACAACGCATTGATAGTCTACAGGTGGTGACCGAGAGTCTTAATCGCCTCACTACAGCAGTTCAGCACCTTCAGGCGAGAGATGTGGCACCCCGATAGTCTCGCTTGCCACGGCGACGTCGTGACTGTGACAACGATGATGATGGTGATTTTTCTGAGGATTCCGATGCCCGTGGAGGCTTACCTCACCGACCACGGCATGATGCTGGGGCTCACCGCCATGCTGGGTGGCGCCATGACCATGTCGGCAATGGTGCCCACGATGATGATGGTTTGGGTCGAATCAAGATATCCATACCTGAATTCTCTGGACGTTGTGCTGACCCGGAGAAATATTTGGAGTGGGAGATGCGCGTAAATTAGATTTTTTTATGGTCACAACTACTCCGAAGAGAAGAAGGTTCGTGTTGCATCTATGGAATTCACAGAGTATGCTCTTGTATGGTGGGATAATAAGAACCGTAGTCACGAGCGACCAAGGACATGGGCTGACATGAAGCGAATCATGAGGGAACGTTTTGTGCATGCTTACTACACTCGCCAGCTACATAGTAGGCTGCGTCGTCTAGTGCAAGGTACAAAATCAGTTGATGAATACTACAAGGAGATGCAAGTTTTGATGATCCGTACAGCTGTGCATGAGTCTGCAGAGGCGACCATGGTACGTTTCTTTGAGGGGTTAGAAGAAAAGATTCGTGACCGTGTTGATTTAATGCAATATAATGATATTTGTGAGTTGCTTCATCAAGCAGAGCATGCTGGACGTTGGGTATTAGAGAAGCAAGCTTCAAAGACTCGTCCAACTTACAACAGTGGGCGACGTGGTTCTTCTCCTATTGATAGTGGGTTTAGTGCTAAACCGACTCCTTCTTATAAGCCGGGAAGCATTGAACAGAGCAAAGTGGCGGCTGCGCCTAAGGGGGTTTCTCGGGTTTCTCTAGTGCGACGTCATCTCATCATCGCAATATTATTTGCCACAAGTGTGGAGGACATGGACACATGAAGCATGAATGTTCCAATCAATAACGAAGGGTTCTACTAGTTGATGCGGAATATATTTCAGAATCTGAAGATGAGACGCCTAAGTTAGAGGATGGAATTGAAAGAGGTCATGGTGATACCATATTATGTTATCCTCAAGATGATCCTGATATGGAGAGTTTGCTAGCACATAAGGTCCAGCGAGATGACAAGACCATTGTTGAACAAGGACAATGACGGAGTATTTTTCAAACTGCATGTACCATCAAGGGAGAAGTTTGCAAACTTATAATTGATGGTGGTAGTGCTAGCAACATGATTAGCAAGGATGTGGTGGAGTCTCTTTTGTTACCAACATGGGAGCACCCAAGACCAGACTATATGAAGTGGATAAATGATGTTGGCAAAGTAAAGGTAACTCATAGGGTGAAGGTTCCTTTTTCTGTTCATGGCTATGTTGATAAGGTGGAATGCGATGTTATGCCACTACATGTTTGTCACCTTATTTTGGGGCGTCCGTGGCAGGATGATGTTAAAGCTCTTCATCACAGGCGAACAAACAGGTACACTTTTGTGCACAAGGGTGAGTTCTATGCTACTCTTCCTAAGGATGCACAGAATATAAAGTGTACTGTAGAAGTGTTCAAGAAAAAATCTGCAAGGCCTAAGTCAAAACCGAGGACAGTTTCTTTTCAAGGAAGGGAGGATGATGCGACACCATATACGGAGACTGATGTTTCATTGGCGGAGAAGTATATTGTACCAGCTAAACGCACTGGAAAAAGAAATCAGGCCATGCTGCGCATAGCTCCCGAGACACAGGTATTACGGATAGGCACAATGACCTTTCAAATTGTACCGCAGAAGGAAGTGAAGCCCACTTTTTGAACCCCATGCAATCATGATGTAGAGGGAAAGATGCAAGTCAAATTATTTTTTCATCAGTACTAGTTGGTTTCCTTTTCAATAAGTACTAGTCCATTTTTTTTCTTTTGTGATCAAGCGTGTCGGACTATTAAATTAGTTAAGATGTGATTAGGAAGATAGGAAAGAGAGTCCGTGTAGTATTCTTATTGTTAGTCGGTGGTGCCTGGTCGTTTTACTAGCCTATATAAAAGGCCGGCTTCGGCCGTGTACAAGGCAGGTTTGTTTTAGATTGGTTTTTGGATCCTCATGGACAGAGTCAAGTCGGGGTATCTTCCCTTGATGAGATAATACTAGTTCATGAGTTGAAACTTTGTGTGTTCCAGCAAGGAGATTGGAGGCATCAACTTCTAATTTGCTGCTGATCTGTTGAAGATCGTCCACGTACTTCCTTTATCGGGTGTGCGTGTTGTTTTTGTGGCGATTGCATCTACAAGATCGCGAGTGCCACGTCGTTTCAGGTAACGCCATACCTGAAAGATTGGGTAATTTATTCCTGCCGTTGTTTTTCTGTCGACGGTCGCATCATATACCGTCCTTCGGAGTGTAAATATTAAGCCAATGACATGTGGATCTACCTCAAGAGGGCACATATGTCAGTTAATGGAAGAGAGAGGTGCGTAGGCGTATTTGCGGAAGCGTGCTCCACTGGCAAACATGATGGCAATATAGGGTACACTAGTGCATGATGCTGCTAACGCAATACTACGATCACAGACCCTTCGAGAAATTGTGTGCGATGCGATAATCGCAAACGGTGGTGTTAGAGAACCGTTAAGAATGTCCAAAATGTTTGCGATGACGGATGCATCAAACACGGTTCAGATTTTAGTTGCGTGTGCGATGCAGGGCATACAGTTCAGTTCAATTAACTATTTGCGATGAGGAGTAACAAAAGAAACGGATAGCCAGATGAAGGCGTGTGCGATACACAACATACAGTTCACTAGGATGAACCATTTGTGATTAGACAACACCAAAGAAACGGTCAGCCAGGTCAAGGTGTGTGCGATGTAGAGCATGCGATTCACTCGGATGAACATTTGTGTTGAGACAAGAGAACGTAAACGGTTCAATATAACAAGATGTGTGTGATACACGGCAAACAGGTCTGTAATCAGAAATATGTGCGAAGACCGATAATAACACAAATGGTTGCTGCTAATATGATGTGTGTGTTGTGCGATGGGATTGCATACAGAACAACAACATATATATTACATGCATGATTAACCAAATTAAACATCCAATTACATAGGTGGCTACTACAACCATGGCATTTGCACACACAAAGTAAACTATTACATGCATAATTTCATAGGTGGCTACTACACACATGACACTTCCACACACCCATAAAGTAAACTATATATTACATGCATGATTAGCTAGCATAAATGATCATCTGATCATCATCTACTTCTTGTGACGCTTGCTCTTCTTGTGGCTCGATCCGGGCTCGTCGATTTGTGTAACGAGGCACTTCCTCATGTCAACAATCCGCATGTGCATCTCGTAGCATGTGTACACGCTCTTGGCCGCAAACCTGAGGTGAGGTTCATCCAGTCGCTGCATCCAGGCCTTGTGCCAGGATTCGGCATTTGTTCTCTAGGCATCCTGCTTCATCTTGTTGTAGTAGGGGTCGATGATGGCCGAGGAGAGTTCGACCAGGGAGTCCTTCTTCGTGCTTCCCCAGACCCTATAGTGGTCACGTATTTTGACAAGGGTCTGGCAGGCTAAGCCCGTAACACTGAGCGCTTTTACATCATCGGTGGTTTCCACCGTGGCGAACTTGTAGTTGGTGGTGTTGACAAACCTGTTGAAATTGTCGCAAGGCTCTCAGGCCACAAAGTAGTGGTAGATGAGGACATGATGGCGCACGCACAACTGGGCGACGGCAACCTTTTGATCTATGTCGAGATGACCGGCGGTGTACTGGAGGTCGATGCCGACCACCCTTTACTTGTCTCCAGCAAGTAATTGCTCAACGGTATTGATGTAGTCATCCACCACGGCCGGGTCTATGGTGTACACCATCGAGAGATCCATCTCCCTCGCGTGGGTCTCCACTTTATGCTCGCAAACTCCATTGGAGTGCCACTAGACATCCCCTCTCTATGTGTTGTCGTGGGTGTGCTTGTTGTGTTGTGGGGCGCAATCGAAAGGTTGAAAAGACTAAGGTTATAATGGCCGCAGGAATCAAAGGGGAAGCCGGACAGCCTGGAATATTGATCGGCACACCCTGATGGCAGTTCTAATTCGCAGCGCATAACTCCATCGTGCCACACGTAACTGCATCGTGTGGCAACACGCGCGACGCAATCGCATGCATATGGGGCCCTGACGTAATCGTGCGCAGGCCCAACCGCTTGCAGAGCGCATGCGGAGGGACGCGAGCAGAGTGCTCCGCTGGCGCGTCAACGGCGAGCAACCTTAATATGCATATAGCAGTTGAACATGCAAGAAAAAGCTGTCCACAACCTGAGCACGCTGACGGACGCGAGCAGAGCGCGTCGCGTCGCCTAACGGCTAGCACAGCGCGCTGCGGCGCCTAACGGTGAGAAGATCTTGCCGAGGGACATGAGCAGAGGCCGGCGCCGTGTGTGTTGTGGGCAAACGCTTGCTGGTATATAACCTCAAATTTAACCAACAAAATGATAATGCATGTTACAAAAATTATATAACTGGAAACTATGTTCAAACACGAATCCGACGATATAATCTTTGGCGACATGTATTCATATTTTATTAATTAAATCTTACTTATAAACCAGGATGGGCGTATAGTACTTAATTAAATCGCAAATGTTTTTTATTAAACGTATGTGTACGTGTCCTTTCGTCCTTCTCTTGCATGTCTTGTCACCTCATTGTCGCCGACGGTTGGTATAAGCTTGAGTAGCGCAGTGAGGCGTTCTTTTTGGCCAAACGGTCTTGAGCCCATTCAGCGCAACCCGCGAGTTCTGCGCAAGCTTCCCTTTGACTCGGTGAAATCCCTCAAAATCCCAATGTTTATCAGCCTACTATATAAACCCTCACGGCCAGCGAGTCCTGCATCGCATTTTCCCCTCCCTCCCTGTAGCTTATCTCGTCTGCTTCTCCCAAAATTGGCAATGGCTCTGGACCGTCGTTGTCGCTTAGCCACTCCGCCGTCATCAGAGCACTACTCCAGCTGGGAGGCTACACCGTGGCGGCGGCGCAGTCCCCGGCGTAGTGTAGTGCGTGCGGCGTCCCAGTTGGGTGTGCACGGAACACACACCACACCCTGGGCCGCCAGTGCCCGCCGGCAGCTGTTGTCGGCTGCCGTTGCCGCCAGAGCTCCCTCGAAAGCTAGGGCCATCACCTGCTTCGCTGCCGTGGCCATCACCCGCTCTGCCACCACAGCCCGAAGGCCAGAGGTGGTGGTCGTGGCTGCCACCCCATCGTTGTTCGCCGTGGCCGCTAGCCCACCGTCGACAGCTGGGATCATCACCCGCTCCACCACCGTCACCAGTAGGAGGGAGGCGGAGGTGGAGGCCCGCACGTGCGGCAGTGACCTTATGCGCTACATCGAGTTCCTGCGGGAGGAGGAGGAGCGCCTCGTCGAGCATGCAAAGAGCCTTCACTAAAAAAAAATACACTTCCGTGATGATACGTGTTTGTCACAGTAGGTCGTGTTTTTTGTCATGCATGTACATCCATGACAAATATATGACAGAATCAAGATAGTCATACCTGTGCTAAGTGTTCGATGACATTACCAAAATTATCATCACGGAAGTGTCCACTTCCATGATGATAAATCGCGCATCACAGAAGTGCTTTCGTCAAGGGTGACCCACACGTGGCATCCACCGTAACGGAATGCCGTTAAGCTATCAGGTCGGGTTTTGGATCCGATAACCCGTTAACAGCCCCGACCAATGGGGATTTTCCACGTGTAAAATCATCATTGGCTGGAGGAAACACGTGTTGGCTCATCGTTGGGACAGATGTCATCCACTCATTGGACAGAAGGCGCCTATGATACGTTGACACGTGGCACGACCAATCAAGTTTAAATGGGTCGGCCCAACTAAAGGCCCACAAGATTTGGAGGCCCATAATGGGCCGGCCCAGTTAAAGGCCCACGAGATTTTGCGGACTATAATGGGCTGGCCCAGCTAAAGGCCCACAAGATTTCACGGGCCATAATAGGCCGGCCCGGGTAAAGGCCCAAAAGATTTTTGTGTGCCATAATGGGCTGGCCCAGGTAAAGGCCCACGAAATTCTTGCGGATCATAATGGGCCGGCCCAGCTAAAGGCCCACGAGATTTCGCCGACATTAATGGGCCAGCCCAGTTGTAGGCCCACAAGATTTTGAGGACCCTAGTAGGCCGGCCCATTAACTGGCTGCCATGTTTTGGGCCAAATGCCGGCCCATAATTGATCCGGTCCATTAATGGCCTGCCACGTTCCGGGCCTAGTAATGGCCCATATAAGATCCGGCCCGTTAAAAGCCTCCCACTTTCTGGACCAAATCACGGCCCAGAACAGGTCCAGCTCTTTAAGAGGCTTTGGGCTCAATTATGGCCCATATCAGATTCGGCCTGTTGACTGGACGCTATGCTTTTGGGCCCACTTGCTAAAGGCCCATTTAGTAATTCGGCCTGATATTAGTTTCGGCCTGTTAAGGACACATTTAACATTTCGGCCCTATATTAATTTCGGCCTGTTAAAAGCCCGTCATATAGTTGGGCTTAACTACGGCCCGGTTTGCATCCGGCCTGCTCGCAGCCGATATCTATTTGGGCCAAACAAGGACCGAGACAACTTTGGCATGTTAAAAGCCCGTGAATTGATTCGCACAATCATGGGCCAGGGTCCAATTCGGGCTGCCGCCGGCCCGTGAGCTATTCGGCATGTTTCAGGCCCAACCTACTTCTTAGCCTCCTAAAAGCCCATTGAGTTTTCTTGCGAAAAGAGTGCCGGGGGTTACTCAGCCTATTAAAGGCCCGAATCTACTAGTGGGCCAGTTTGCCGGGGCCCATGATGCGGATCATACATCATGATTGCATGATGGCCCGATTATGTACCGTAATTTTACGGTTTGGCCGGTTTACTGCGAAGACAGGATATATATACAGTAAAATAACTGCAGCATCGTGAATAAGAACAAACCTAGACTATACAATAAAGAAATTACGGCATATTACATCCACTGGGCATCAAAGTTCACCACTATGATAATAAAGCACAAGCAGACAGTAGATTACATACACTGGGCATCAAAGATCGCCACCAGTGCAAATAAACACGCCGACAAAATAATATACAAAACCGACAGCACTTCAATAGAGTTCAAGAAAGGTTAGCCCTGCTGGGGAGCTGCAGCGCAAGCAGCTGAGCAAGATGATGAGACTGCGCTTGTTCAACACTTATATCTTCCTCACTCTGAAAGATAAACAAGCAGACAGATGATAGGTTTTGCACATAAAAGTATCAGTGCTGACAATTCATCACATTTCTTACTCACGAATAAAGTGACACAGTTTAAAATTGCATTAACACAATATGGTATTGTTCAGGTCAAGACATGGCAGGAATTGACATTGTGAAGGAGTTGGTAGCTTCACGACACCACTGGATTACAGATCAAGAACTCATAAGTATCAATGGTTAGTGTGCTGTCAATTTATCCCATTTCAGATTGGCAAATAAAGAGGCGGTTTAAATAATAGTAGAATGATATGACATTGTTCATAGTTAAGACATTGCGAGAATATGACATTGTCTTTGTAGTGGGTAGGTTCACCACACCTTTGGATTACGGATGAAGAATGAAGCATACATGCAAAGTGCAAAAGAAGATCACTTGCTCAGATAGTTTAATTTACATGGTATGAAGAAGGAACTTGGCTGTACAACTGAAAACTTAAATTGAGAAGGACAAACTTTTGTTTATGAACTACATAATAAACTTTAAACATGCAATTTGATGCAAACACCAAAAATAAACAGCTATTGCAGTCATGCCTAACCAAATATACACAACAAAGTTTCAATGCTTGAGAAGGACAAACTTACATTGCTGGTGAAGACAGGCTCTATAAAGCCCTTGTCCATGCTGATGGGGGGGGGGCAATTCAAGAAGCTTAGCACAGAATGTTCTTCATAAGCATTGCCTTTATTCTACATTTTGTTAAGAGTAAATATAGATGTGATAATATACGAAAACATGGAGAATATTTAAGATAAGATGAAGAGTGATGCTACATAACCAAGTAGCTATAAATGTATGTGCAGCGATATAGGAAAAAGGCACAGCCAAGAGCAATGCACAGCTAAACTTCTTCAGTACCAACCTTATGGTAAGAGTAAATATAGATCTGATGTGTAGAAAATGGAGGGCAAAGGAAAATAAGCTGCAGAGTGATGGTACATGAACAACTACTGTCAATATAAGTACATCGATAAAGGACAAGCATGTACTTACAAGAACAATGCAGAGCTAAAAAAATTCATTGGCATTGGATATATTCTACACTAATGTAACCATTCATACAGATCAGATAATTTGGAGCGAACAATTGATAAGCAAGCTATCATGCATCTGTTGTCACATAATGAACCGGTATGTATGTAAGTACAATGATACAGACAACAGTACTAACAAGAGCAAAGCAGCGGGCTGCATATTTGCGATATCCTGTCGTTCTTTTCAAACCGGAATTCTTCTTCGAGCAGATTTCCTGCAAAAAAGATCCGTAAGACACATGCGGAAAAGTAGAAGTTCAAATTGTCATGTGATTTCATAGACGATTATTTCATCACGAACGAGACGATTGCATAACAAGGTTTTTCCATTCAATGTCTTCTAAATTTAGCATAGGAGACTTCACCGGAAATTCGTTTATAGACTTGCCATCAAAGTGTGATTTCCTCAGGTAACACCGATCCTGCTGCAATGCTTCCTTGAAAAGCACAAGCAAGCTTTGCTCGTCATGACTATCCAGATTGACCCTCACCTAGTTACAACAGTGTAATGTAAACCATTGATGTGTTCGATCAGCAGAAAACAGGAAAATAATAACCATGAATAATAGGACTTACACGTAAGTTGGACAGGAAGACGTGAAAATGGTGTTTGTCTTCACTATAATTTTCCCATGATGGGAATATATGCATGTAGTACCTAACAACATTGAAAGCATTGTCTTTTAAACTGGGAATAAATGGAATGGGGTTCCAATCTGCAGGAATTGGCCGTCTCTGCAGTTGGGATAGGTCTTGGCGGTGGACTTCTTTGTACTTTTTTTTTGGAGTGGGATTTTTTACGTGGCACGGTGATGCTATGGCAAATGAAATCGGTATACCTTTTCTTTGGAGGGCAGGTCCTATGTGGTGGGGCTAGTGGTGTGGCTAGTGAAGTATGGGTACAGTCTGCTTGAGTCGGTCCTATGTTTTGTGTCCTTTGGTTGTACAACCAATATAAGTGGGCGTCATCGATTTCTCGGCACCACCATGTTTTTCAAGGACTTTGCTAGTGCTCCTTCAGGTTCGGCAATCACCCTCTTCCTTTTTGATGTCTGATGCACAAGAACAGCATTTGAGTGGAAGAACATGGTATGACGACAAATGGAATATGTATTGATAATTGATGGGCATAGAATCTCGAGTTATATGATGAGTAAACTAAGCAGATGGTGGTGCAACAAAGTAGAAGAAATGCAAGACAACATATGCAAGATACGCGCAATCAATAAAACCTTGCCAAATTAGAACAGGCACCTTGATGGGTGAACAGGACAGACCATCTGCCTTTGACTCCTTGAGGTTAGAATAGTCATTAGAATGATATTCTGAACAAGAATCAACATGTGGGGAGCGTACGAGTTTCATTGCTTCCAAAATGGCACTCAATGCCTTGGTGCCAATTTTGTAAGTCATTGCAGTGTTCCACAATATTCTTCTGATGCACGGATTCTGATATTCACTGTAATTATGTATAATATCTGAGAACTATGAAAACATAAATAGTTGTGAGATTATCTTTGTAATGCAGATGATATTCTAATATAGGGGCGCCCCTGTAAACACTTATGTGCTATCACTAGATTCTGATGAGAGAGCTCATGTGTGTTGTAATATCGTGCGTGCATTTAAATAATCTGGCACAAGTACACAAAAAAATAGGCTCCAGAAGTAAGGATAGCTGGCAGATGATAGGTTCATAATATAATGTATAGATAGTTTATTGCCAAATCATGATAACAAGAGCACACAGCAACTAGGCAGATCATAGTGTACATAACAGGGGTACACCATAACCACGATATATCAATCGGAAAAGTGGAACTAGCTTGAAAATATGGTGTTGTATTGCCGCTAGTAATTGAAAGCCTATCGATCACGTACAGGCCAGCACTATCGAGCATGGTAAAGAAGAGCAAGCAGATTTTGGATAATAAAATGTTGGTTGCATAGTGCCCACACATGATGAACCAGAGTGCAATAAGAATGCAACTCCCAGCTATCTCTCGACCATTTCAGGCGGTTGGATGAAGATCCTACGTCTCCTAACCCTTCTTCTTCCTCGTCTGTGATTCTTCCCATGAGAACACACTTGACGGGCCGCCCGGCGGACCACCGCCACCACCGCCTGTGTTCCTCCGCCACCCCACCCCCACCCACGCCGAGTTTTGTTTGTTCGAGAGGCCCCACAACCACCCGAGCCCTTGATCGCACCGGCGAACTCCGCGAGCTCAAAAATCGGTGACCCAATTTTGAAATTTAGTCTACTGTGATTTAACTAGTGTGGAATATAAAAGGGGAAAACCATAAGCATTGGGAGTATAGGGTTGAGTGTGCCATGACGGATTTGAAGGTGCAAACTGGACAAAGGCAACTTTGCAACCAAGACAAGAAATTAGAGTAAAGCAGTGGCGATCTATTTTCTTGCTGCGATAAATAAGTTGAGCAGATACGAAAGAGTACCGCCTCTGGTGCGGCGCCGTGTACGCATCTGGTGAGAATTTGATGGTGTTGTGGTAGCGATGGCTGTCGGCGGCATGGAAGCAGATCTAGGAGGGTAGACGGTGGCGGCAGGGCGCGATGGACGAGACGGTCGTAGGAGCGGCGCCGGCAAGGTGGATGACGGCGAGGATGAAGTGAGAGGACAGGATGCAAGGATCCCGGTCCAAAGGCGTGGATGAGAGAGGTCGATCTCTTGTAATGGACGGCTGCGTCGGGGTATTAGCTCCGGCATGGTGGAGGAGGACGGCGGTGGATGGGGTGGCGGACGGAGGAGGGTGGGGTGGAGAGGGTGTTTTGGTGCCCACGGAGTACGAATGGGGAAAAGGGAGGTAGAGAGGAAGGGGGGAACCATGTAGTCAGGGCGCGCTTGTCTCAAATGTGAGGAAATTTACAAACTTAGCCCCCGTTTCAAATTTCTACTACATCACAGCAACATTAGTCAGTTGGGGATAGGACGGTAATCTCGCATACACCGAATATTTGCCGACGAGAGTGTGTTTTTGGCGCCCATCGTGTATGAATATGAATCGGGGAGGGAGTCGATTTCGGCCGAGGGCACACTGTGTTTTGGCGCCCACCGTGTATGAATCCGGGTGAGAGGCGGTTACGTCACGTTTGGGTGAAATTACAAGCCTACCCCTATCGAAACCTATAGAAATCCAGCAGATAGGCTTTGCTTGCGGCGAGGATAGGCGTAGTGATTTCCATCTCGCAGATTTTGGTTTTGGTGATTCATTGTGACTTTCCCGCTTCGTTCAAATTTTGCACAAGTGCACGCCATCGTGCCAACTCAATTCGAATCCTGTTTGCATTCTACTATTTTTTTCGGGCGGGATCCATTTTCAGTTGGAATTACATTCTATATACAAATTTTTTTACATATATACTTTCAAAAGCACAACACCATTTATACATAAATATGGTTTACAGATGGCATGATTTCAGATTCGTAAGGTTGTATCCATCAATTTGCATTTTCAAATATTTGAAACCACTTTATGTTGAAATCCAATGTATGCATTCCTCGCTAACTGTCTCGAATTAATGTGTGTTTCATGCGGGTTTTTTTTTAACTTCTCAAACATGTATAATGTGTTTCACACACGCAATATATAGTGTAATCCCGTTTAGACACTAATTGCATATAAACCATGCATTGTTTGTAATTGAAGAATCTATGGATCACCAATATTGATAAACTATATAACATTACACGTGTGCCCAAATTCAAATGAATATGCATGTTTGATACACCAATTTGCGTTATGATATTATCGATGTCATGATCTCCAGTTTAAATATTTGAATCCCCTTTAATCCAGATATTCGTCTCATATAGCTATCACTCATGCTTATATAGGACTATCTCTCGGACCTATCTGCGTTCATCGCCTCTCACGCATCTCTCGTGCTACGCATGTCGACAATGATCTTTTATCTTAGTAACAATCGACGGTACTCTCTCCATCAACCTTCATCACTCTATCTCTCTCTAAGTATATCTCGCCCCTGCTATGTGTCTCTAGCTATGATTCTCCATGTGGAATCTCTTTCTCTCACACAAACACAAAACTTTGTATCCGGGGTCTCATTTCTCTCAACTATTCCCATGTGTGCCACTCGCACACCCCTCATCTGAGATGTCTTTCGCTCCTTAGATATGAGAACCACGACTCTTCCTCTTCAATATCTCTTTCTCACACACAAACACAAACTCTGTCTCCTGTGGTCTCATATTTCTCCATTGTTCTCTTGTATGTCGCTCAAACACACCCTCTCTCCCTAGAGATATCTTGCGTTCCCTCATATGTCTCTCTAGCTATCACTCTCGTTGTGAAATATCTTTCTCTCTCACAGACACAAAACTCCGTCTCTCTGGATCTCATTTCTCTCTGATATTTGTTTGTATGTGACTCACATGCACCCTCTCTCTATCTCTCTCACACCCACACACATAACCCAGCCTTCTGATCCACTCGACTCCTATCTCTAGCGCACACTAGCTAGCATCTTTATCTTTCTATTTATTTGTTTCTCCATCAACCTTCTTTCTCGCCCTCACTCTTGATTCCTATCACACACACTACATATGTTTCTCTCTACATGCATGCAGTCAAGTGCCCTCTCACACACATATATAACTTCACCCTTTGAACCACCCGACGGTCATCTCCGACACCCAAACTAACGGATGTCTCTCTAGCTAGCATCTCCATCTCTGTATCTATCTGTAGTTTCTCCGTCAACATTTCTTTCTCGCACGGAGTCTTGCTTCATATCATCCACAGTATATATGTCTATCCATACATATGCATTTATAGGTTGATCTCTTTTGCACAATCGTTGCGCCTCACCCCCTCTGCTCGCCATAGATGCATGCTCCAGCCCATGCCACTATCTCTTAAAGACAAAAACATAGCTCAATTATCGGGCCTTCTTCCCTGCATTCTCACATGCATGCATATTGTCATACCGATCCGTCTCTCCCATGTCGTTGATCTTAGGACTTATGTCTTCTTTCTTTTATCTCGATCATGCGCGCGCGCACACACACACACATCCCACGTATACATGTATACCTCTCACACATGCACGTTCAAGGTCTATATGTCTCCATACGTAGTTAATTACCCTCAATCCTAACGCCACATCGAATCGTTCTCCTCTTTTGTGCACATAACTTCCGCCTGGATGGGCAAAACACACACTCACACTTAACAATCTCCTTCTGGCTACCCCCCGCCCCGCGCGCCTCTCACTCTTCCCTATATCCCCGAAACCAATAGGACCATCCCTTTGTTTAATTCCCGCCTACATGCACCATCGATATATAGTAGTCTTCCATGGTGTCTCTCGAACAAACACATTCTCTCGATGTCGACTCCTCTCACGCGCACGCACCTTCTCTTCCCTCCTACGAGCATTTTCTCTCTCGCACCCCATCGTTGGTGGCCTCTGCCATACACATCACCTCTCTATGATGAAGCCATGCACACTTAAATTACATCCGCCACAGAGGACCCCGGGACACACACACACATGCACACACACACACGCACACACGCACGCACCCCCCACCCACACACACACACACTAAGACTCCATCTCTCTCTCTCTCACACACACATGCACCCGCTCACCACATACACACACTTAGACTCCATCTCTCTCTCACACACACACACAAACTAAGACTCCATCTCTATGTCCTCTCTCTCTCACACACACACACACACTCTCTCTCTCTCTCACACACACACTACACACTAAGACTCCATCTCACACACACATGCTCTAGGCGGAGCATTTGTTCCTACCACCCTTCATCCAACCTTACCCGTATGATAAACAATCACCTTTATTTACTTGCATAACATGGACAGATTCCACTTTACTTTAGTAGTCAGCAAACTTATCATCTGTATACCCTTATAAAAAACGAGTTGGCAATGATGGTGTGCCTGCCATCTTGTAAAAAAACCGTATGATCTATATCTGACGGATAGGAAGCAAACTATGATAATTTTACAAAAGATACCCGCACCTCTCTCCACATCATTATCTCCCGCAACCCATTGCTCAGCAATTAAAAAAGGAATAAGTCTCTGGAACAATCTAGCATGCATGGTGGCCGCTGCCGCCTGCCGGCGCCGTCCATCCCCATGCCTCCACCCATTCCGACCACCAGTCACCACATGCTCTACTCCTCCTCGCATGAGCAGGAAGTGACATTTTTTTGACACAACCACGTTAACATGGCCACGTAAATCACGAGCAGGAAGGAGAAGGGAAGCGGGCTGTGGAGTAACGTTTTTAACCACAATTTCTTATTAAACTCAGTGCAATAATTGAGTAGTTTTGCAAACTACCATTACTACTACACCTGAAACGGTTCAAAACCTATACTCCCTTGCCGGTAGGCGCTTCCATGTGAAACGATCGGCGTCGCTGGAGCGTCGATGCCGCATTAATGCCGGCAGAGCGGAGGCGACCTCTCACTCGTGCGGCTTTGAAGTGGCGCGACGGCCGAGAGAGCGCCGCTTCCGGTGCACGCGATCGCCTCCGTGTCGAGATCGGCCATAGGCCCTGTTTGGATCCATGGGTTAGAGTTAGTTTGAGCTAGTTGGGGCTCAAATAGCCCTAAAGTATCCAAGCATGAGGGTTTAAATTGGAGCAAGTTGCACCGAACCCACCAAAAAACTATCCCACCCAAGAGGTGCTAGCGGAGATAGTTCTCATTGGGACCACTTGAAAAATCACTTTTCTCTCTCCATGAAGTGCATTTATTGTCAATCTAACCTGTCACCCAAACACCTCTTTGGCTACTGAGTTAGTTCAGGGTTATTCATGAGTTAGTCTAACCTCTAGCTAAGTTAGAGTATCAAACAGAGCAATATAGGACATGCAAGTTGCTCAAAGCATACGAGCAAATTAAATGCGTGAAAGGATTTTTTCTTTTTGAAAATGTAACGTGAAAGGAATTTTTTAGAATGCTCTTGGCATGTCGCTAACATGTGATAGTTAACCGACCTCAATAGGCGGTAAACGCCAGCCCGCCGCACTTTGATAGAGACGAGGAGGGAGAAGCGATACAGGTTGCTGGATTACTAGAGATAGGTGTCGCACGGAAGCCAAGAAATATGGTGATAGCGTGGGTTAGCCATGTACTAGTGTATGATGTAACTACACTAGGCTGCCGTGTTTCGTACTCTTCCAGTCCACTATGGAGATGATTGGTTAATTTTATATCGCTGAATAATATTAAATATTATGAGTGCAGACGCTCCACCACGAGGTTCCTTGCTCATTCTCGGTCGTCCGGAATCTATGTTCTTCCACTCTATTTTTTTTACGTGAGCTTTGTTCATCCTTTTGCCAACACGCGAGACATCTAGCATCAAGGCGCACGTGTTATGCAACGATCGTTCCATCTATATGAAGAACACGTGGCATTGGAACTACGAGACGGACATGTACCCGTGGAGTGGACGTCGAACTGAGTAATGTAGTGCGATGAAGTGAAGTAGAAAGGCACAAATGGTATGAACATGCGTGGCATATGAGGGTGTGTTTGGTTGCGTTCTTGTCTCAAGCATTGTTGTTCCCTCTTCATGCATGCTCAACTCAACACCCTCTTCATGCATGCTCTCTTCATGCATGCTTCTAGTGTATTTGTGCTAAACTAGTGTGGACTCATGCACCCTCCATACACTCTACCAAACACCCAAAAGTAGGTCAAGAAGGGAACTCTTGGCGGCATTTGTCTCTTACTACGTACTACCACTAAATGTTGTGCGTGCAATGCACGGTGATGTTATGGATGCGTGTCTAAGTACTCTACTACTACTATATTAGTTGGAGGCACGTATTAACTTTTATATTTGTTTACGTGTATGCCCCGAGACCTTCCAATTAGATGTGTCTTTCTCTCCAGGTCGCACTTTGTATCATTCATACAGCTAAGTACTACTACGTGTGGTCTCCGACCCAGAAGTGGAAGAAGTGGAGACGCTCTACCACGCTGTTTTTTTTACGTCGGGCTCTACCACGCTGTTCATGTCCCACTCCTTTCGCTGACGTGTGGGACATCCAGCACGTGTCGTGTTTGGCACCCTTCATCGTAAGAGTTGAAACGCTAGCATTCATCAGAAATAAAAAATAATTATAAATCGCCAGTGATACTATTTTTTTTGCGAACCAATCAGCAGTGATACTATACCACGCGGTTTCCTTGCTCCTCGATATCGGAAAGAATACTTCCGTTCGCCAACATGTGGGACGTCGACCATCCTGGTCCACTTGCCATGCACGCAGAACTCCAAGGGAGAGTCACCCAGGTCATCGCGCTGCAGTAACAATGACTAATGAGCCGTCAAATCACAGGCCCACTTACCACTTTGAAGTTGCTCGGACGAAGGAACCATCATGACTTCGTTGAATTCCGCTTCTTGAAGAAAACTACTGTACCAGCAGTACTGCTAGCTATAGTATTTACTCCAACAGAGGCCTCCTTTCGTTCATAGGATAGGAATATGAAAATCATAGGAAGTGAGATGGCATGCATCTCAATTCCTATAGAGAAAGAGATGCCATTTGATGCATAGGATAGGAATTTTTCCACTTAGTCTAGGCTAATGTACTGGTAATTTGCTCAAAAAACTAGAGTAGTAACTAGTAGTACTGGTACATGCTCATACTCAGACACAGATACACACACTAACTACTAGTACTACTACTTCTCACATGCTGGCCAGACACCATCATTCTCCTTCCCGGCTTTGTCGGCGACACCCCACCGTGCTTGGATCTCCACCGACCTCTCCGCAGCAGCGCTTGCGTCCTTTTTTTTCATGCGGCGGTGGGCCTCTCTTTTCTTGAGTGCTTTCTGACTTTTCCGCTCCCTCTGTGCGGCTTTGGCCGCCTCTTGCTCTACCGCCCATTTGGCCTTGGCATCTTCAAATTCCTCCCACATAGTTGTGAGGTCGCGAGCGGCGATGAACTCGGCACAGCGGGATGCCATCACTTCCCTACCATTTTGTGTGCGTTCGTGGGCAGCGAGGAATTTGGCGCGGCGGGATGCCATCGCTGCCTTACCGGTTAGTGTGCAGCGCGGTGGCATGAACGACGCTTGGTGAGAGCTCTGGGGTGGAGTGGCCGGACAACCGTATAGTGCATTGGTTTGTCAAGAGCTCAAGGACAGAAGACGAAGCAAATTAGGATTCCCCTTCAATCCTGGTCATTTATTACTGAGTAAAATGCATTGGCGGTCATCGAACTTGTCTTGATAGCTCATTTTGATCATTGTATACGAGATATGGTGATTATCTGATCGCTGGCTCGATGTATAGCTCCGTATTTGTATGGTTGACATCAAACAGTCCGTATGCGCTTTCAAAGCGGTCACCGTCTCTCAGAATGTCAATGCGCATTTATTGGACTTAATCTGCAGTGCAATTGGTGTGTCACCGACATGCGGGCCAGACGCCCGTTGGGCCCACATGTCAGACACCCAAACGCATCTGCAGTTAAGTCACTGAAGCAGCGTCCGCATTCACGCCCGATGAACCTACTTCGGCGCCAGTTGTCCATCCGTCTGCCGTGGCTCATTGCCATTCGCCCGCTATATTAACTTGAGCCCCAGCTCCCAGCCATAGCTAAAGACCCACACTTATTCTCCTCCGGCCCCTTCCTGCTGTCGGCACCACTTCAACCATGGCCTCGTGGCACTCCAAAGCTCTCTTGGACGTACTGTCGCAGGAGCAGACGAGGGACATCGGCGGCTCCGCTCCGGGCGCGCTCCAAAGCTCTCTTCAACGTACTGTCGCAGGAGCAAACGAAGGAGATCGCCGGCACCCCCGGGCCGCCCTCCACCGCCACGACCACGAAGCCGGCGCGCGTGCGCGGGCGTAGCCGGCAGCGAGGAAGAGTAGTACACGGTAGGTCGCCGCCGCTCTGGTCCCGGGAAGGCCACCGCTACTCCACTCAGTCGACGCCAAGCTTGGTGGGGTAAACATCGGGGGCTGATTAGCTGCTTGACGGCGACATGGAGGCGGAAATCTTCATAACCTTGTGCTCTGGCCGGAGGAGGAGTTATCGAGGCGGATGAGGAGGAGGCAAAGGCAATGGCCGTCTTTCTTGGGTTCATGGCCAACCTTGGTGGTCAGGCATCGGCGATCATTTAGATTAGGTTTACAGTAGGTTTAGTATGGTTTGTGCAAAATATGTAATGAATTTTGTCCAGTTTGTAGGAAAAGTTTTCGAAATGTAATGAATTTCATCCGGTTAATTTAAAGTTTGCTTTGTTTGCACGAATTTCGTCCGGTTAGTTCATATAGTTGTCAAAAGGTATGCGGGCAGCATCGGATGGCATCCATCAGTGTCCTCGGACAGATGCCAGTGTAAATTTGTGGGCCAGCGCTGGAGATGCCCTAACTATCATGCTATAATCGCTAACAATCTTCCATTATTTGGAAGGGAACAGTTATCCCTCGATCAAAATCAGATCAACGGTGTTTCGCACTCCTCCCGCGTACGAGTGTAAACTCTTGCTTACATAAAAATGGATCAAGTGGACGGCACTGTAGCACGTCATATCACTCGAACTAGCCCGCCTAACGAGCGGGAAAGCACCGCCCTCGTCATTTTGTTCTGGATTTCTATCGATCGATCGCACGAAAATGTTATGGTTCGCAAGTTCTAAAGGAAAAGGCGGCACACTTATGACTCGTACGCGTCGCAACCCTGACAGTGTGGCTCGCACGCCGCTCACCAAAGGGGACACGCGTTGTCTTGAAATTTCACTGACATGTGGGACCATAATTGAATAAACCGTCGATAGCCAAAATCTAATCGCTTGGCGGGTGTCAGCTGAGAAGAGAGAAATGGGGGAGGGAGAAGAGATCGCCCGCCCACCGCGCACGAACTCCAAGAAATATATGGTGATAATGTGAGGTGGGCCATGCTAGAGTCCAGACCGCTTCCGGAGCCCGCTCTCACCGCCCTGCCCCCTCAAGACGCCAGCTGCCTGCTGCATGCATAGCAAGTAGTCCCCGCTTATGTGGAGGAGAGAGAGGCATTGACAAAGTCAAGGAGTAACAGTGGAGACAATAGCTTTCATCAAAAATAAACAATGAATACTCGTTGCTCGTCCTCTATATCGGAAAGAATACTTTCATTCGCCGACATGTGGGACGTCGACCATCCTAGTCCACCTGCCATGCACAAAATTATCCTGGTCTACCCCGGTCGATCGTAGGCCCAACCTTTCCCACCGTAAGTTGTTCGGACGAAGGAACCATCATGACTTCGTTGAATTCCGCTTCTTCAAGAAAACTTACTATACCCGCAATACTGCTACCACACGCAAAGGCTGGACGGCACTGTACCACGTCATATCACTGAAACCCACTAGGCCAAACTAGCCCGCCTAGGTCATCTATTTTGGAACGGAGGGAGTACGTCTCTGCACTGCTATGATTTTGTGTTGCACATTCTCTGTACTTTTGCTACGATTTTCCTACCCTATGAACCAAATGAGGCCTGAATGTATGTCGACTATTGTCTGATCGATCGCTAAGCCTACAATTTTAGGAGCTAGGGCTATTGGTCGATCGACGAGGGATAAGTATAAGGGTACCATGAGCTCATCAGCCCCAACGTTTCTCTTGGTGAGTGTTTTGCAAGTACTATAGCTCGCACAAAGTAGCTAGCCTACTAACACCAAGAATCATCAAACAAGCCCCGCGATATGATAAACAGTTCAAACTTACATCTAAGCATGCCATATATTACATCAAAAGCTGGTGAGGATACATCATTTCCATAACTCGGAGAGGGTTCGCATGATTCATCGCATGATTCACTATCAAACAAAAGTAGCAAGATCCGCCCACACAAGGCAAATTGCACTAGCCCTAAGATGGTTTGATAACACACATCATTCTGGTAATTAAACATAGGGCAATGCAAACTACCCTGAAGGATTAGCGCGACCAACTATTTCTTGTCATCGATCTCTCGGGCAATGACCACAAAGACGGACAGCGGATGGGAATCGATTTCTGGGGCGATGTCCACATGGTGACGCGACATCGAATCGATCTGCGGGCGATGTCGAAAGGATGGACAGTGGCATCGGAATCGATCTCCGGGGCTATGCCAACAGGACGGGCCACGACATCGGAATCATCAAGGACAACCACCGGCACCTACACAACACTAACATGTTAGCAAGCACATTGCAAATAATCAAAAAGCAAGCACATTGCAAATAATCAAAAACCACAACTATGGTAATAAGCCATTATTTTTTACCTTGTGCAGCTCACGGGGATCTCATCCTCAGGGGCCATCTCCTCGTCCTCGATGGGGGCCATCACCTTGCCAGGGGAATACTGCTTCTCAACGGCGACTATCTCCTCAAACTCGGTCTTGAGCCGCACATAGGTGGCAATCAAAGCTCCTGGGGTAGGCACGGTGGGGCCCTTGTTGTTCTTCCAACTTTCTTTGAGGACTTCGTCCGCCAACGTCCTCAACTCTTTGTCTAGTGCTTGCTTCTTGGAGTTCTTCGTCTCCATGGGTTGGCCCGCCAACATGGTCAACTCGTTGGTCGGTGCTCGCTTCCTGGAGATCGCTGTCTCCAGTGGGTTGTCCACCGGCAACTCTTTGCCTAGTGCTCCAGGATCCATCAATGAACTGACAAACAAAAAGCAATCAAAAGGAAACCACAATCGCAATGAAAACGGGAAAAGAATAGGATGTGAGAATCGGTCGGTGCTTCGCAAAAAGAAGATTATTGGAATGAAAATATAGCAGCATAACTGATTCGCCCACCTTTCCTTCGTCGGTAGAGAAGAAAAATGGCAGAAGTGAGTAGCCTGGAGTGAGGTTTTCTTCAAGAAAGGGAAGAAAGGGCTTGAACAAGCGTCCCAATGAAATGATGGTTGCTTCGTCCAGTCCAACTTGGAGGCCACCTTACCACTGCTGGTAAAGGTGTGGGTTTTGTGATATGACGGGTCATGACGGCCACACCGGGGTGACAGGTGAGTCCCGACTGTAGCATCTCGCTGTGATTTGGTGGATGGCACGCGGGCCCGGATGCTTTGAAATGTCTCGCATGTAGATAGAGCGGCTAGTCATATAGGACTGCTCAATATTGTGCACTGCGACCATGGCGGAGAGGAAAATGAGAGAACTACTTAATTAATGCATGAGTTTAATTAGGGTAGGTAAAGTACGAGATACATTCCTCCAATCGCAAAATGCCTTGGTTCATGAGATTTGAGATTTGAGCCCTATAAACCGGAGGGGAGGGGGTACTGCACACGGTGTAGTCTAGTCACTTGTTTTTTTAGCCGAAGTCTAGTCACTTGTTGAAATCTCTAGAAAGGCAAATACTCCTTTCCGGATTACATGTCTATACTACTCCCTCTGTATAGGTGTGTAAGTCATCTTACGAAAACCAAATAGTCCCAAAACACTTATGCGTGGTGCATTAACTTCTACCTTGTTTCTTGTTTCTTGACATACGTATCAACCAATAAGAGATGAGAGGTGTGCATGCTTTTAATGACTTGCAATGGCTAGTTCATTGCATGGAATGCTATTAATTAGCAAAAAAAACATTGGTGACCCTAGGAGGAAACGGTGCTAAGCGCGTGGACCTATGTAGAATGAGTATCAACCAATGGATAATGGAGTTTAATTGTTAAACAATAGCAATTTTGTCTCATGCAAGAGCCTGGCTAGTACTCCAAGGAACCGCACCACGCAAGCGTTCACAACTGCCACGTTCGGTTTGCACTTGGCTCTTCGCCTCTTCGAGAAGACGAACAATGATGTTCCTCCTACTTCTACAGTATCGAATCCACTGCTGCATGTCCGTCCACCTCGTGCGGGAGGGATAGCGTGTAGTGAAAGCTTCTACTTACTGCTCCTGCCTTTGTGTCCATGACAGGTGAGCCCAAGAGGTGGTTGGCCCACCTGTCATGCAGCCAAAGGTAGGTGCAGTTAAGGCACCGGAGCTCAGTCCGCGAGG
Organism: Aegilops speltoides; assembly: GCA_021437245.1. Taxonomy (NCBI): domain Eukaryota; kingdom Viridiplantae; phylum Streptophyta; class Magnoliopsida; order Poales; family Poaceae; genus Aegilops; species Aegilops speltoides. Next base: position 312,040,204 of record CM038147.1, on the reverse strand, counting down.
GAGAGGGCGTCGTAGTAATCAAATTTCCCGGGCTTGTACGAGTTGACGCGACACATCAAAGCACTGCATTCGATAAAACTCTTTTTACACATTTCAAATGGGCTACTTCGTATGTAGGAGTAGACATATATTCTGCTTCGTATGTACTCCCTCCGTTCCAAAATATAAGTCTTTTTAGAGATTTCACTATGAACTACTCCTACATACGAAACAAAATGAGTGAATCTACACTCTAAAATATGTCTATATACATCCGTATGTAGTTTGTAGTGGAATCCCTAAAAAGACTTACATTTAGGAACAGAGGGAGTAGTCACTTGTTGCAATCTCTAAAAAGACTTATATTTGGAAACGGAGGGAGTACAACGCATGCATGCATGCCGTGACTTTCCTTTTGATACTTGCATGTGTTGATTTGATGCACCTTGCCAAATTTTGACTATAAATTTAACTAACCAAATTTCCATGCATGTCACAAAAAATCACGAGGCTGTTTGGATTGTGAATATGTTTGTCTTATGTTGCCACATTATTTTTCCCACACTTGCCACACTTGCCTAACCTAAGTTGCTCAAATTGTTAGACACACTTTGGCTTGCCTAAGGGAATCTTGCCAAAAATTTTGTGTCTATGACATGTGGGGTTCACTGCTAATAAAAAAATTCTTGTCTTAGGTGTGGCTAATAAAAAAGACTTATATTTAGGAACGGAGGGAGTAGAAAATATAAATAATAATGCATGTTGGGGCAACCCACGTTTCCGCTAATTTTAGTCGTGGGCTTGTTCACAATTTTTACGAGGGGGTGGTTGTTCATTTAATGGAGGGACTTGTAGTACTACCAGACTTGAACGATACAAAGTGCGACCTGGCACACCATAACACCACTTGGAACAAGCGGGTAGCTATCTCAAAAAACAATCAACAAGTAAAAAAACTGCGACCTGGCATGTAGTATAGTACACAATTTTAAACGATTGTTTTGATGGAGTGAAAAAGGAAAACTACCCCACTACTTATATATAGGCCGGAGCCTCCGCGCTTGCTTGCTAGGGCTGCTCTATTCACACACTCTCATCCTCTCCAGATCTAAACAAGATAGGGGTAGTAACCCTGTCTTTCTCCCTTCAAAAAACACTGGCTTTCTATCCTCACCGCTGGTTACAGATCCGGACGTATCCCCCTCCGCCGGTGAAGGGGAGGAGGGGCAGCATTTAGGCCGTCGTCGACAGTGAGGGAGGAGACCCACTACCGGCCGCACCGTTCTCTCTGGCCGAGTGCCGGCGCGGGAGGTCCTCCGATCCCTTCGTCGTTGCCTGTGGGTGGATCCGGCCTCCCGCCGCCCACCTATCCACATCCCGACGACCTTCAGGTATATCTTCGTTCGAAATGCCTTAACTCTACTTCCCCAGCTTGCTACGTCGCTGCATGTGCATCATTTTCTACCTCTCAGCCCCTCTCGATCGGATGGTCCAACGTGACCTATTTTTTTCTTCTATTGTTAGGGGTAAAGCTACTTCATGGAGTCGAATCTTGTACTCCCTCCGTCCAAAAATACTTGTCATTGAAATAAAGTGGGGGTTGGGGAATTTAGTATGTACATCGGACTTGGTACAAACAGGAAGGAGAGGGATGAAAGTAGTCTGATGGTCATCCAACCGGTCTCTTGGTAGAAAAGGAAATATAGGGGTAACGCTGCACACAAAGTGGTATGACCAGGACTAGATTTGCTATCCACACATAGGAGTAGGTGGCTAGAGTGAACAAAAATGGGACCAACCTAGATAGTATGTTTCTTGGATGTTTGTTTCTCGGGGCAACAAACTATGAATCACCACTTTATGCCCCTGTTTACGTACATGGTGTTGTACTGCTGGTGCACCCACTGTCCCATGCCCTTATACCAAATATTTAGGCTCCGGTCGGAATAAAGGGGCAGAAAACATAAGTCTTGATGAAAATAGAGGAATAGGAAAGGAATGTAGGTATAAAACTATGGAACAACGAACCGGAGGAAACTCTCAAGAGAATGTGTTCGGATGGACTACGAAATGTACAGATTTGTTTTTTTAGAGTAGCATGCTTGGCAGTATGAGATGCTATTTGTTTATTCAGCTGCACAGTGACTACTCTTGTCCTCACCTCACGTACCACACATAGGTTGACTTTTTTATTCCGGCAAACACAGCACAGCAACCTGTCTAACGCATGGCAGCGAGCATCTGCCTCGGGCTTCCGCCCAAAAAATGAGCAGCGCATGGATGTTTCTAATCCGATGGAATCAGTACTACCAGACCAGCTTTCCTATGAAACACTATTCACCTTTCTCATGTTCCGAACGGTTGGAAGGGAAGGAATACGGTAGGAATTGTGTTCCTACGAAAATCATGCACCAAACTTGTGAACCGAACGCAGCCTTAGTTGTTCTTAATATAATGTCCCTATTAAAAATGAAGCCATGCCACTGTTTTTGCCTGTAATTGTTTGAGACTCTGACAAGTTTAGCCAAATGTTTTTGCCTGTAATTGTTTGAGACTCTGACTATTTCCTCTGTGCCTTTTGTGCAAACAGGATATCAATTTACACAGTTCTTTGTTGTGACCTTTTGGTGCCTTTGCACAAAACTCTTCTTAAAAGAAGTGACTTTTGTGATGTTTAACTGGAATGTCAGATTGAACAGATGGTTCATTTTGGTGGAACTGCACAAAGGGAGATCTGTGTTCCAATCCTCATCATCCATATTGGCGCCATAACCTTCCTTTAGGTAAGAATGATATTTAATGCATGTGTTCATCTCTATTTTCCGACTGCCATGAGAAAATAATGCTATTTTTTACTAGTACACTTGTACTCCCTCACTGACAAAACCAATTCTGAATTAGAAGGCCAATCATGTACTTGGTTTCACCAACTGGTGAGGAGAAAGAGAAACATAGCATGAAGAGGAGGAGGAAGAAGAAGAATAAACAGTGCCAAGGCGATCTTGCTGAAGCCAGAGGCCTCAGTCGAGGCTATTCAAGGGCTCGACAGCGACTACCTTACATGTGAGGCGATCCTCGAGGAGCCCTTCCACTTCTGCTGTCTCACTTAATTAATTAGGAGCACTTAAGTACCACTAATTTATTCTTGCCTAATTTTCTGTTGGAGTTAAACAAATCTTTAGTAGGACCCTATGCTGAATCATGTGCGTGTGAATGTTTGTCTATGGAGGTGAATCATGTGGTGGAGCAGGAGGAATATTATTAGTGTCATGACATAATAGTGCTATTGTTTTGCATGTCAATTTATTGCCATTGGTTCAATGAGGCAATGTTTTGCGTATTGTCCATCATGAATTTGATGCTACTGTTTGAGTAATATGCTAATGTCTTCCTATCCTTTCTCACTAAGCTAATGAAGGTTTCACCTTGTTCCTACTTGTGCAAACGGGGATCATGTTGTGCCAATCATACTCCCTCCGGTCCTTTTTACTCTGCATATTAGGTTTGTCTGAAGTCAATCTCATCCAACTTTGACCAAGTTTATATAAAAAATTATTGATATTTACATAACAACACCAATATCATTAGATTCATCTCGGAATATATTTTCATATTATATTTATTAGATATTATAGAGGCTAATAATTTCTAATATAAATTTGGTCAAACTTAGCTAAGTTTGACTTTCGGCAAATCCAATGTGCAGAGTAAAAAGGACCGGAGGGAGTACATATTAGTGGAACTACACAAGACAATACAATGAACTGTATCCCAGCCAGTGCTTTAACTCTGCTGGAAGTTCTTGATAATCTTTCGATATAATCTCAGCACTGGTAAACAAGAGTGATTTCAACCATACATTTGAAGTGCACAAAATATATACTATTGTGTGATTCCAGTGAGTGCTTTATCATCTCTTATGGGACTACATGAATAAGCTTTTTTTCTCAGGTTGGTACGGGCCTAAGGCCTTCATCCATATTAGTTTGCTGTCATCTCTATTTGTATCGTGCTACTGTCATGAGAAACTCCTTTATCTTTGCACTTTTAAGTTTTGCAACCTATGATAAATGGCAATGCTTTGAGTGTTGAGTTGAGCTAATTGGCACTGATTAAATAAACTAATACCTCTCTTTAAGCAAGACTACTATGTTGCTAACTTTACCCATTAAGATAATGAGGGTGCTTCTATTTGTTAGTGTATGTTTCATCAACTAGTCCCACTATTACAGTAATCTCACTCTCTCAATATATGTGCCATCGGGGATGCTCGATTTTGGTGGGCGCACAAAAACTTTGGGTGCTTCATTGCCTCGACAACTTCCGTCCTTTCTGTCGATCGCTAATCTTCGCTTGCTTTCTTCCTTTGCTGTCATTCGCTTGGCTTATCTCGGCTTCGGTCAAAGGAAATAGTAATTGATATGCTACCTCACATAGGTTGGTACTGGTCTTTATCCTGATTATTGTGCATGTCATATGTATTGGTAATTTGGTATTGTGCTACTGTTTGCCGATTTCATAAAGGAGTAATTTGGAGCCTGAACTCGCAGGCAAATCATTACATCGGGTGATTTCAGTAGAACTGCACAAAATGATCAGATGGACAGGTACTTATGCTGCTGCTATGTACTCCAAAGTTCACTCAGACAAGCATCGATGTTGACAAGAAGTGCCTATATTCATTCGAGTATCAACGGCGTCAACCAATTGTCAAACTCAAGTATTAGGAGAGTGAACGCCAAAAATATTGCTTGGTGCATAGCCCAGAAAAACGCAGTCCAGTCTTTGGTCCCAACTTGTGCCTTTTGGTTATCGGCACATATGGTAGCGAACTATATGGCATGGAGTCTAAAGATTCCAGACAAGTTGGTTGACGCGTATATTCATCGGGACTTAATCACCGCACGCCAAGGATGCTCCATTTCAGTTGAACTGCACAAAAATTTGGGTGGTTCATTTTCTCAACCGCCTCCTTTCTAAATGCGCAATGTAGAATTTTGGCGAGATCTGGGACCAAGATGAGCCATAAACTAGTTGGATGAAAGTAGTGGCCAAGTTGCTCAAACCTCCGTCGACACGAGGCCACTATTTGAGGATAAACCTACAAGCAAAGTTCAGATTATGCATCAGGTTGCCTCTTATGTACTCGAAAGTTCACTCGTACAAGAACTAATTTTAGCAAGAAGTACCTCTCGATTGAACACCATTTACCGATCTGTACCCTAGGTAATTAAAGTTCGTCCATGGATCATATTGGCTATGATCTCAATCATTTGGATGCATAAACATACTGAACATGTGTATATCTGAATCTTTTTGTGAATTATGTATGAATATTGTCGTGTGATCTATCAATCATTTGGATGCATAGATATGCTGAGCTTGTGTATATATGAATCTTTTGAGTTGTTGATAGTGAATGTTGGCTATGAATATAAACGTGTCCTGTGAACCTGAGTTTGATATGAATTCAACAAAACCAGTTATAACCCTTCTCCTCCTCTCAATCTGCGACTCCACTGCCGCGTTTTCCCATCTCCGAGTCATTCCCGTCCGGGGCCTTGCCGTCGTCCACCGCCTCGCTGTGTTCGGTGCGGCGTGGTCAACAAACAAGAGTCATCGGAAGAGGACTATACGTGGAGAGCCTGACGGCTGGGACCCACGAGGTCCATGGTCGCACGCAAGCAAAGTTCCTCCTTATTAAGCTGGAAAAAAATGTTTCCTCCACCTGACAGTTGGGACCCACCGGCAGTATCTTCGCACGGAAGGAAGTGCCTCCTTGTTTCGCGAAAAAAATTATTCATCCCATTGACAGCTGGGACCCGTTAGATTTGGTGACTGACTTGTGGGCCTGCTAAGCGGACGTGTACGCACGGCTTTGTCAACTTAATCAACAAATGATTCTAGCAGTTGGACCGTTGGATGTTAATTCAACATGTATTAAGGTCAGCAGACTTACCGGCACATCTATGTGCAAAACATGCATGCACATTGAATGTGACCGAATGTTGGCTAGAGGAGACCCCTAGTTTTTTGGTAACCAGCCTTCTGGCTGATTGCCCGGGGAACACTTTTGTTGAATAAAGCTCTCTGATTTGCCCGCAAAAAAAGTAAGTGCCTCCTTATTACGCGGAAAATAATGATTCCTCCAACTGACAGCAGGGACCCACTGGACGGGCCATCGTATTTTGCGAAAAAACGTTTGCCCCCTGACTGCTGGGACCCACCTGACGGGCCCCCGTATTTTGCGAAAAAAATGTCCCCCCCCACCGCTGTCAGCTCGGACCCACCGGAAGTGCCTCCTTATTACGCATAAAAAAATGAATACTCCCCCTGCTAGCTGGGACCCACCTTGGTGGGAGGCTGACTTGTGGGCCTACTAAGTTGACGGGGATGAAGGGCTTTGTCAACTTAGTCAATATGAACGATTCTAGCTCCAGTCACCGTACGATGTCCATCCAACGGCCGTAGTGCTTCTTCAACCTCTGGTCCTCTTGCTCCAGCCGCCCAAAGCAGCGCCGGTCGTGCCTCATGCTCCTGCCTCCCTTGGCCGGCTGTGCTGCCGCAGAGGCCTCACCGCCCCTACTATTCCCACCGCTGGCCAGGCCCTGCGGCGACGGCAGCCTCACACCGCAGCCGAACCAGTGAACCCTCGTACTCCTCTCTGCGCGGGCTTCCACTGCCACGTCTTCCCCGGCTCCGCGTCTTCCCCTTCCTAGGCCTCGTCGTCGTCCACCGCCGTGGTGCTCTCCGCGCAGCATGGTCAACGTGGTCAAGGAACGACTTCCATCGGAAGAGTACTGTACGTGGAGAGGCTGACAGCTGGGTCCATGGCCACAGCCCAGTTTTTTTGTGATTTCCCAAGTAAGTCGCTTTGTCAGGCCTGTTGGGCTGCAAATCTTTCAAGACGAGGTGAGCTTTCATTCGGCTAGCCGAGAAAATGGCCCATTAGTAATAAGAAATGGGTTGTACATTTTTAAAACACATCAAAGTGGCAATTAGTTTCAAATATCTTTTTTTTCATTTCAAGATTTTAAATTACATTAATTTTTATGCGTGGAGAATTTGTTGGATTTTATATTGATATACATTGTTTTAAAATCAGTTTGAATGTGAGTCGAAATTTCGGGATTAAAAACAGTTCGGACCGCACCGAAATATGCAAAATTTCGTATAATTTTTGAACCATGGCCACAATATGGGCTTTAATGCTAACAAAAAGAATATGAGCTCCAAAAAAAACCTTAAGAATTAGCAAATGGGCTGTAAATTATTAGAAATAATGGCAGATGGGCTGTATGCTGTTTTCCACAGATTTGAGGCTTTCCTAAAAAAAGGTTGACGCACAAGCAGTGACTGTTGGATGTCCATCCAACGGCCGTCATGCTTCTTCAATCTCTGCTCTTCCTGCTCTAGCCACTCAAACAAGCGCCGGTGGGACTGCCTGCTCCCTCCTCCCTGACGGTTGTCTTTGCCTTGAGCCTCACCGCCCATCGTACTCCCATCGCTGGCCTAGCCATCCTCTACTCACCCACACTGCTGTTATTCTCTGGCGACGGCAGACGAACGATAAACCCTCGTTGGTCGACTCCCCTCGCGTGGGAAACAAGCTGCTGAGTCTTCCCTGCCTCCGTGTCGTTCCCTTCCTAGGCCTCGCCGTTGTCCATCGCCCTGGTGCTCTCAGCGCAGCTTGGTCAACATGGTCAACGACCGACATGCATCTGAAGTGGATTGTACGTGGAGAGGCCAACAGCTGGGTCCACAGCCGCACGCAAGGAAATGCCTCCTTATTACGCGTAAAATAATGATTCGTCCACCTGACATCAGGGACCCATCGAAAGGGCCTCAGTATTTCGCGAAAAAAACGTTACCGCCGCTGATAGCTCGGACCCACCAGCTATATCTTCGCACGCAAGGAAGTGCCTCCTTATTACGCACAAAAAAATGAATACTCCCCCTGTTAGCTGGGACACAGTATAGTGGCAGGCTAACTTGTGGGCCTACTAAGTTGACGGGGACGGAGGGCTTTGTCAACTTAGTCAATATGCATGATTCTAGCTCCAGTGACCGTACGATGTCCATCCAACGGCCGTAGTGCTTCTTCAACCTCTGGTCTTCTTGCTCCAGCCGCCCAAACCAGCGCCGGTCGTGCCTCGTGCTCCTACCTCCCGTGGCCGGCTGCGATGTGGCGGAGGCCTCAACGCCCCCTACTACACCCACCGCTGGCCGGGCCATCCCTCTACTCACCCACACCCCCTGTTATTCTGCGGCGACGGCAGCCTCACACCGCAGCGAACCAGTGAACCCTCGTACTCCTCTATGCGTGGGCATCCACTGCCGCGTCTTGCCTGGATCCGCGTCGTCCCCTTCCTAGGCCTCGCCATCGTCCACCGCACTGGTGCTCTCGGTGCGGCGTGGTCAACGTGGTCAAGGAATGGCTTCCATCGGACGTGGACTGTATGTGGAGAGGCTGACAGCTGGGTCCATGGCCGCAGCAAGGAAGTGCCTCCTTATTATGTGCAAAATAATTATTCCTCCACCTGATAGCGGGGACCCACCGGACGGGCCACCACATTTCACGAAAAAACATTTCCCCCTGACTGCTGGGACCCACCAGCTACACCTTCGCACGCAAGGAAGTGCGTCCGGGCAAAAAAAAACGATTCGTCCCCCTGACCACTGGGACCTACCAGCTACATCTTCGCACGCAAGGAAGTGTGTCCGGGCAAAAAAAAACAATTCGCCCCCTGACTGCTGGGACCCACCAGCTACATCTTCCCACGCAAGGAAGTGCCTGACAGTCGGGACCCACTTGGTCGAAGCGTACGTAGCGTTGTCATTCTGGTCGCGAACGTGTACGTACATATTGGTCGATGTAGAGGCGCGCACGTGTCGTAGATGTAGAGGCGCGCACGTGTCGTAGTAGAGGCGCGCACATAGCATGTACACGTACGTACAACGGCGAGGGTGCAAGAAAGAAAATACGGCCACGTACGTACATACGGGCAGGGTCTCTAACGCCTATCGCGCATACGTACATGGCTGGGTCGGAACGGAGAAACAGCGTCGTCGTCGTGTTCATGGGGAGCCAACCGGCTGGGTCGGAACGGAATGCATGGTCGTGTTCATCGGGAGGGCTTGGACGGAACAGGCGATGGAAACGAGGCCTGGCGTACCGCACAATGGAGGAAACGGCCTTGTGTTCGACCGGCCACGTTCGAAACGGGGTCCTGTTGATCGGGAGGGGCCTGGCGTACCACAAAACGGAGGAAACGGACCTCCTACAGTCGAAACGGGGGTCCTGTTGATCGGGAGGGGTGTGGCGTACCGCAAAACGGAGGAAACGGAACTCCTACGGTCGAAACGGGGGTCCTGTTCATCGGGAGGGGTGTGGCGTACCGCAGAACAGACGAAACAGACTTGTGTTGGAGCACTATAGTCGAAACGGGGGGAGGGGTGTGGCGTACCGCAAAACGGGACTCCACGGGATACTGTTCATCTCCATCGTCGACCTCCTCCAGCCTCCACAGGCTACCGTCGACCTCCTCCAGCCTCCACGGGCTCCTGTTCATCCAGCCTCCATCACGCGCTACTTCACCGGCTACTGTTCAACCACCCCTCCACGGGCAACCCTCCACCGTCTACTGTTCATCCAGCCCTCCACACCACGGGGTCCTGTTCAACCACCCTCCACGGCCACCCTCCACCGTCTCACTGCTCATCCAGCCCTCCACACCACGGGTCTGTTCAACCACCCTCCACGTCCACCCCTCCACCGTCTCATGCTCATCCAGCCCTCCACACCACGGGTCTGTTCATCCAGAGGCAACGCCACCGCTCATCGCTCATCCAACCCCCCGTAACGCTCATTGTTCATCCAATCGATCGGCTTGATTAGCAGCGAGAGCGGCGAATCGCTCCATCGGGTTTAGTTAACAGCCATCGATCGATCCCTCGGGTTCAGTAACTCGTAGCCTGCAGTGCAATTGCTAGGGTTTAGTTAGAGCCCAACACCTTGCTCGGCTTCAGTTAGAGCCAACGCCTTGCACACACGCGCGTACGTAGGAGAGAAACGTGCATCGCTCTCCCACCGTAACCGGCAACTCCTCGAAATTTTCCTCCCCCTCGCTTCTACCACGGTTTTTTCTGTCATGGACGGCCCAAAGAATGTCATGCAGCTGCGTCTCCGGCCCGCCCAGGACGAAAAGCCCATTTTCTGTCATGATTTTTTGTCATAGAAGTAGGAGCCCACCACATCTATGATGATACCGGGTTTTGTCACAATTATCGTCATAGAAGTGTCATATGTATGACAGAAAAAATTCGTGCGGCCCAAAATGTCAGGATGTGTCTTTTTTTGTAGTGCTTATCGCCATCGTGGCCGCGGCACACACCGACGCAGAGGCGAGGAATCAGGAGATCTACGAGGAGAACCACCACTTCAAGAGGGATCATCTAGAGCGGCAGAGGGCGTTCGAGGTGAGCGTCGCTGAAGGTGCAGCAGCGGCAGGCACCGTATTGTAGTTGTCCGGCTCATCGGTAGGCTCCTACTCCTCTTCCTCTTACTGAGCACGCTCGGCAGAGGAGAGGCTGCCGGAAGTAGTACAAAGACCCTCCATTGTAGTATGTAGGGGCTATTTTGTTCATTTCATCTAACTATAGATGTGGTGGAACTGTACAACGTACTTAAAATTAGCTAGTATATATAGTTGAACTAGCTATTTCAGTATGTGGTTGGCAACAATTGGGGAAAAGTTTGGTCTGTTCAGCTATAAAGTTGACTGTTTGTATAAATTAAGCACGACTGTCTATGAATGAAATCTATGCTTAACTACTGAATTTTAGTTGCAAAAATTAGATAGTGCTAGTGATTTTTAGCTGCTTATTTTGACAAATCGCAGTGTTACAAGGATTGACAAATGGCAATGTTACTAGATCAACAAATGTCAATCCTTCCAGTTTGACAAATGGCAATATACCCAATTGAAAGATGCAAATCTTACCAAATTGTCTGTACGTGGTTGCACACGGGTCATCCGAAAAAATTGTTTGTGTTAAAGGGAGGTAGAAATCCTGCTTGCCAAATTTTCTCTTGGCTTAGCGCCGAAGTCTCGCTTTGCATACCTTATTCAATCTGAACCGTTTGCATTGAAGAGATGCACAAATAATGCGCAACAAATTTTCCCTTGGCTTACTGTGAAAGACCATAGCTCTCACTTTGCATACAGGTGTTTTATCTAAAACGTTTTGCGATGAAGAGCTGCACAAATCCTGCTCAGCACATTTTCCCTTGGCTTATAGGGGAAGCTGACAGTGTACATACGGGTGTTCTATCTAAAACGTTTGCGATGTTAGAGTGGCAACTAGTTGTTTCAAAATGCATTTGTTGGCTGTTATTCGAGTGCGCCTTATCTCAAAATGGACACGAAAACCATCACAGCATGTCAGGTGCCATTCCATGATAGCATTCCAAGTTTCAAGAATTTCAGACGAGTTTTGGATTTACTAGAATTTGAAAGCAAAGTATCTCAACATTTTGTCAGCAGTCAATAGTGCTGGTGTTTGAATTCATTCCCATTTCTTGCATGGGACCTAAGCATGCACCCAAGGAGACAGATTTGATTTTTCAACCAATTTATATGCACCAGAGCATGTGCATGTACTTCAAATTTGAATTATGCACATAAAATGCCTAGAAAACCGAGTTAATATATAAAAATGTCCAAATGAACCCCGAAAAATTCCAAAATTGAACACAACACTCCTGTTGTTCTATCTTAACACTAGAATTTTTTTGAAAGCAATTAACAGGCAATGGGTATCGTTTCATCCCCAAAGGTGGCACATTCCCTACCGAAACCATCAAGCTTGTTGTGAGAAGCTCTGGTTTGTGAGAAGCTTATACCCAAACCTGCCCCAAATGGGACAAAAAATTTACCATGGCATGTCGGGTGCCATTCCATGATATCATGCCAGGTTTCATGAATTTCAGACGTGTTTTGAATTTACTAGAATTTGAAAACCAGGTATCTCAGTGTTTGCGGCCGAGTGACGGTGGCAGGGTGCTTGACATTCATTCTCATTTCTTGCATGGGACCTAAGCATGCAACCAAGGACACATATTCACTACTAGAATCGGGATCTTTCCCGTCAGCCAGATCTTTGTTGTCAGCTAGCTGATGGCAAAGAAGGTCTTTGCCATCAGTATACAAAAAGCTGACGGTAAACAAAGAGCTGACGGCAAAGAGCGCGTTTGCCGTCAGCCAGATCTTTGACGTCAGCTAGCGGATAGCCTAGAAGCTTTGCCGTCAGCTAGCGGACGACAAAGAGGTAGGGTGGCCCACTAGTGAGAACCACCTAACGGCCACTTTCTCTGCCGTCAGCTAGCAGACGGCAAAGAAAGTGCTTAAACTGACGTCTGTTAGGTAGGCTCTTTGCCATCTGCTAGCAGACGACAAAGAACCGTGCCCTAACTAAAAATCATACACGCCGACGCCCGACCACTCTCTCTCTGTCCCCTTTCTCCTCCCCGAGCCCGAGCCGCCGCCGCCCTGCGCCACCACCGTCGTCGGCCGCCCGCCCCGTGCCGTCGCCGCCCGCGCCACCCACATCGCCGCGCTGCCCCGGCGACCCCCTCTCTGCCCCGGCGACCCCCTCTCCGCCCCGCGCCAACCACGTTGCCGCGCCGCCTTCTCTGCCCCGGCGACTCCCTCCTCTGCCCCGCGCCACCCCGACCTCGACCTCCTTGCCCTCAAGTAAGTGCGCCCGGTCTTCATGGTGCTCCAATTGCACTTTTGATGCATTGATTTGGTCATTGTCTCCGCCTAGGGTTCACAATCTGTTATGATCTTTGTGCTATGTTCATATGTACAGTTCTAGTTAGTTTGATTTGCCTATTGTACTGTCTTCCATGATGCGAATTAAATTTAGAAAAATGGTTTTTTTGGTTCAGATTGAATGCTCCCTCTTGATTGTAGTTGAAGATCCGCATCGGTAGTAATAAGTGCAAGAAACACAGAAGATCTGGTCGTTGTCATATAGGTTCAGAAATTAACAATTTCAGAGTAGTTTTAAACTTGTTTCCAAATTCCAGAGTATATTTCCATGTCAAGTTTTTTTAGCTGTTAAGAGTTATGGTCTCATTGAGGGTGTATACAGTACACCGAGAAGTAGTCGTGTATATGTTGTTCTTATTTTCATGGCCCTCAAGAAACCATGCTTTATTATTACAGTTAATCTCCACCACTCTTAGATCCTCATATCATGGTTGTTCTCATGATCTCAAAGCAAATCATCTTGGTTGAGATGACTGTCCGAAACTGAAACTTTCAGGTGATTGTATGTTAGCAGTTCTATAAGATACTAGATTAGAGTGGGCACCCTGTTTTTGATTTCCTTTATTTTGGTAATTCATTTTTGTACAAGTGCATTGATGTTGTTCATGTTGTTGAGCATCAGTGCATTGCTTTTTTTAGATTACTTTGTTTTTTAGAGCCACCTAAAATATGCTTTGTTGATGTTGTGGAGCACAAGTGCATTGCTTTTTTCTCAGTTTTCTTTCATGTCTAAAAACTTGGCTCTATTCCAACTATTGCCAACTAACCTACCAAATTAATTAAGTGTAGTTGATTATCTTCTGCTCAAAACTTATGCTGCTGTAATGTTGTATGATAATGTTGTAAGGGTACTAATTGGTCTCTTCTTGTGCTTATCAAAGATGCGGGGAGGCCGCCACCGCAGGCTGCGCTCTACCACACCGGAGTACGAGTTGGATGCTTTCGAGTTCTTCTGTATCATACTTGAGAATTCATCCAGGAGGCAGGTATGTAAAAGGAGATATCTCCCCTTCACCCATCTCTTTATGATAACTCTATTGTTTGCTGCATCACTCCTTGTCCCACGTTGCAGAGGCTGCCTGACACTTTCATGAAGATGCTGGATGGCCATCGGCTAAAGAATGTGAAGCTGCGACAGGCCGGCAGCGGGCTTCGCAAGCATTAGGACGTGCAGCTGGTGATCAGGTACGGTCACATGTACCTGTGTCATGGCTGGGAGCAGTTCTACCGTGCCTATGACCTGCGGCACGGGTACTTCCTTCTCTTCAGGTACGACGGTGATGCCATGCTCACCGTGAAGGTGTTCAACACGACTATGTGCCGCATACGCTACCAGGACGACGACGATGCCAGTATGTTCTGCCTCTTCGTCCTCTACATTTGGCTTTGCCTCACATCAATTTTTAACGGTCATTGTTGCATTTCGTCAGGCAATGGGAGCAGCAACAGCGACTCTGGCTATAGCCAAAGCAGCACTGACTCTGGCTACAGCAAAAGTAGTAGCGAGGATGATCCAGAATGGCGTGAAGAAGAAGAGGAGCAGAGTGGGGATGAGGAGGTGCAGTCTAATCTGTCTCACGATGACCTTGCGATGGTGGTGGCTGACGATGGCCAAGGTATGGTGTTGGCTAACGATCGGCAAGCGATTGTGGTGGCTGGTGATGGGCAAGAGATGCTGGTGGCTGGCGATGACCTAGCGATGGTGCTGCCTGAAGATGGCCTCGCGATGGTGGTGGTGCGTAACAATTCCCTCGCGATCCCGCAGCTGGGCGAGACTACATCCCACTGCCTCGCCGCTCTAAGCGCATCAGGATGATGAAGGAGAAGGAGAAGAAGGAGTGAAGTATGTCAGGTATGTCAGATCTCCAAAATGATCTAGATTTAGCTTTGTTTCCTCCATTATGACCTAAGTTAGCTCTAATATGCTAAGTTATCTCTATTATTCTTAGTTACCTAGGTTTGCTCAATAATTACATACACTTAGCTTACTTATGTAAAAAATGGCATAATTAGCTTACTTAGGTTGAAATGGCATAACAATCTTGGTAACTTCATATATGTCATATAGTTCGCTTACTTTCCTCGAAAATGACATAATAAGCCTAATTAGCTCCAAAATGATCAATTTTATCGAAGTTAGCTTCAAAATGACCTAAGTTAGCTCTAAGTTAGCTCTAAAATGGTAAATTAGCTCTAATATGCTTAATTACCTGGGTTAGCTCAAGAAAAACCTATACTTAGCTTACTTATGCCAAAAATGGCATAATATGCTTAGTTAACTCATAAAATGCTAGGTTAGCTCCAAAATGACCAATTTTACCTACGTAAGCTCCAATGTGATCCATTTTACGTAGGTTAGCTCCAAAATGACCAAGTTCACCTAGGTTAGCTACAATATGATCCATTTTACCTAGGTTAGCTCCAAAATGACCTATTTACCAAAAAGAAAGAGAAGCTAAATTATTCTTCTTCTTGTTGTTTTTCTTCTTCCTCCTCCTTTATATATGTATATATATATATATATATGTGTGTGTGTGTGTGTGTGTGTGTGTGTGTGTGTGTGTGTGTGTGTGTGAAATTCTATCAAATTGAATGAATTAAAAAATGGGGCTATACAGGCTCTTTGCCGTGTGCCAGCAGACAGCAAAGGTGCCACGTGGCAGGTACATGTGCAACCTGGGGCACTTGACTGACCTATATGGTTTCTCTGTCGTTAAATGTTCATTATATTCTGACCGTGAATTACCTTATATTTTGATTAGAAGTTTGGTAAGTAAATTAAAGTGGAAATTGTTTAGAAGGTAAATAAATTAAGGTGATTGATTATCATATACATGAAAGGTTGGACGAAGGGGTCGTGGGAACAAAGGTGAAATGGGAACCTTACGTTGTTTTTATTTTTATAAGAAGTAGAGATTTGTGATTCCACCGCAATGCAAGGGCACTCAGCTAATTCTCTGTAAGGTCAAAAGTCCATTGGCAATTTCCGCATCGAGCAGCAAACATTGAACACCATGTCGTGGTCAAATGCTTTGTGGCCGACTTTTTATATATCTTTTTTTAGGATCAAACTCATACTTAATTTAAACTGCCCCCAAGGGGATCTCGCCCGACAAAAATTGTAGAATACAGTCTGGTGGCTGCTGTAGCCAAACCCTATCTAATTCATGAGAAACACCTTCTCTAGCTAGAACATGAACACCTTTATTACCTAATCTCCTAAACCACGTAACTGTAATGCTTCAAAGGATTGCAAGATCCTCTTCACGTCCTCGATGATTGGCCCTATATATAGTCGATAGATTGATCACAATGTCGTTAAGCATCACTGCAATTCATTTGTTGTCCAACTCTACATGGACACGAGAAACTCCAGTTTGGGCTGGCAAAAGCACTCCCTTGCGACAGGCCAGCACCTCAGCGAGGTCAAGGTCTGCAACTCCCGGGAAAGCAAAGGACGCCCCACCCCTAAAATCTCCGCCATGATCGCGAAGAACCACTCCGCCGCCACCTCTCTCTCTGAACTTCGACAACGCCCCATCCACATTCACTTTGAGCTATCCAGGTTTAGGTGGTGACCATCTCACAGCCAGTGCTGGTGCCTGAACTTCTTTTTGGCCATCATGGACAGCAGCCCACTCCAAGAAATGCGCAAATACTGAATCAACAACATTTTTCAGGTTAGCTATCTTCTTACCTTCCCTAGCATCATTTCTCGCCAGCCACAGTATGTATCATCAATTCTTTCTCCTGCTCACATGCATCGGCCAGCAATTGCATCAGCCACGCCATAAGCTCACCACAGCCCATCAGTCATCAGTGGGATCGCCACCAAGGCCCCTTTCTCTGAGCTTAGAATCTTCCAAAACATAGCAGTATGCGGACAACTCCAAAATTGATGCAGCACAGTTTCTTCTCTTCCACAAGTGCAACAAAATACTCCCGATTTGGTCTTACGCCAATGCAGTTCCGCACCCACCACCAAGCTATTTCTAACAAGTCGCCACATATGAATATTCGCCTTACCAAGAGCATTAGTATTCCATAGTGATAGCCAACTCTTGTGCTTGTTTAGTAACGAGGAGGACTCTGACCGTCCAGTTTTAGTCCTATTTAAAGTCATTCACAGATGATTCGTCAACCTCACTGTGAAGTTACCTGATTTTGTATAATTCCATCCAAGGACATCGTTGCACCCTAGCGCTCGTATGCCACCTGCTTTATATCACGTGCATCCTTAGCAGAAAACATACTATCAACCTTCATCTCATCCCATCCAGTGCCCTTAGTTTTCATGAGATCGCACACCCGGGTCATTCCTTCCATGTAAGTCTGCCCAAGCGGTTTGAGACTCCCTCTCTCGGGATCCAGTTTGTATCATGAATGCTAACAGAAGTTCCATCTCCAATGCGCCAGATAACTCCTTCAAACAGCAAGTCTCTCCCATGCAAAATACTCCTCTATGTATATGACACTCCTGCTGGGCAGGTCACTCTCATTATAGAGCAGTCTCTAAAGTACCTAGCCTTTAGTACCCTTGCACACATCGATAAAGGGCATTGTAGGATCCGCCATGCTTGCTTTGCCAACAACACTTGGTTAAAAGCCTCGAAATTTCTAAAACCCATGCCCCCATCCCTCTTAGGTAAGGCCATTTTTCCCATGAAACCCAATGCACTTTCTTTTCACCCTAAGCTGCATCCCACCATGTCGTGGCGGTGGGCACGAGCACCTATGGGGCAGGGAGCCCCTTCTGGTCCGGCAGGGGGGGCGAGGGGCGCACGAAGAGCAGATCGAGGTCACACACGCGGGGGATTTTACCTAGCTTCGGAGCTCTCCAGAGAGATAAAACTCCTACTGCTGCTTTGTGTGGTATTATGTTCTTGCTCAAGCGAAGGTATCTTTGAACTACGGAACCCTAGTGTGTAAAAGTTCCGAACCACCGAACCCCTTCTACGTGCGCATGGGCCTCCCTTTTATAGTCTAAGGGGGTCACCAACAGGTGGTAGTGTAGAAAGAGGGGTAGAAAGGTAAAAACGCAGGTTGGTACACTTGATGACCAACAAAGTGTCCCCTACCTAACTCTGACGACAGGGGACAAGGGCATTTAATGCCCGTCCGGTCGCCCCAACAGTGCAAGGAAACGACCGTTAGGTGCGCCACCGATCGCCACGATGGCCTCCTTGTCAGCTCCGCTTGCCACCTCGCACCGCATGGTTGCACAGCGCCTCGCCACGTGCCCCTGGGATGGCCCTGGGGTGACACGTCGTTGGATGCGCTGGAGCTTGGGTGCAGGCTGGTAGCCTTGCCGCGGCAAGCGCCTTGCCGCGGCCCTTCTCTTGTCGCGCCGGCAAGCTTGCCGGTCGCCGGGCCTTGCTGGGACGCGCGGGGCGTCGTGGCAAGCCTTCTGGAAGCGCCTTGGTTGGTCTTCCCGGCAAGCTCCTCTTGCCGGGGCCTTGTTCTTCCCGGCAAGCTCCTTTTGCCGGGGCCTTGTCTACTTGGTCGACACTTTGTTCTTGAATGGCAGTAAGTGGAAACGACGGAGGGTCTTGGCGGGCGCCCGGCAAGCCTTGCCGCTGGTCTTTGAACTGCCGTGCACAAGTTCGGGTACTAAGGTACCCCTACTTTAGTACACCGACAGAGCCCCGAACTGGGCCATACACGGTGCGAAGCGCTGTTGGGCGAGCCCAAACAAGATCTGCGCACGCAGCGGCCCGGGTCCACACAAAACCCACTCCGCTTCAACGCGTCCTCCCCAGCAACGCAGCGTCGATTCTGGCGTCGTGGGAAGAACGTGGTCGGCACTTAATTCCGAAATGCGTAGCGTTCGCATCCCTGTTTATAAGCAGGGGAAGCAGGGCCGTTCCCCCACTTTCGCCATTTGCAGTTCCTTCCTTCGAAAGCTCCGCCGTTCCCCACCGCTCCCAGAGTCGAAAGAGAGCAGGGTGCCGCCGCCCATCGTCGCCGCCGCCGCCGTCGCCTTCGCCTTCCCCCTGCTGCTTCCGCCATGGCTCCGAAGACCGGAAACGCTGCGAAGACTGCGAAGGCTGCAAAGGCTGCAAAGGCTGCGAAGTCGGTCGAGGCGCTGGAGCTCGAGGTGCTGCGCAAGAAGCAAGTGCTTTTCCCCCCCGAGCTCACCCCGGAGGCGCTGCGGACGGAGTTCTACCTCTTCTGGTCGACGCAGACGCGGGCACACCCGCGCACGCCGGTGCTTTCCGCCGAAGCTTCCAAGTCGAAAAAGTGTCCCCGAGGGTACTACTTCTTCCCTGTGTTCTTCTATTGCGGGCTCTGCCCACCTTTTTCCACTTTTCTTTGTGACATCATGAACACCTATGGGTTTCATCTTCTCGACTTCACCCCCAACGCCGTTCTGACAATGGCGGTTTTCGCACCTCTGCGAGAACTTTGTTGGAATCCTCCACAATGTCGCTCTTTTTCGTCACTATTTCTCTCCCCGGGCCGAGAAAGGGGAGCCACTGGCTGGCGGAATCGCCTGGACCTCCCGGATGGGCATGAAGGAGGTGTACTTGACGGGCGAGCTCCGCAGCAAGTGGGACGAGTGGAGGGCGGAGTGGTGCTGGATCTGTGATGCCAATCCGCCGCCATTCACCAAACTGCGCGAGACCCGGGTGGTGCGTGGCAGCGACTGGAGCGCTCTGTCGCCAGACGACGCCAAGCTGACGATCGCCACCACCCGAATCCCGGCTCGGGCATGCGGACTCACAACAGGGGCAGTTGGCGCGGATTTCGCCGCGCCGCATTGCCCTCTGCAGAGAGGGGAGGCCCGCTGGCTGTTTGGCGGACGGTGGATTTCATGAGGCTGCGCCCAGGCCTCAACTTCAACTTCACCGTTACGAGCTTGATGGGATCTTTGAGGAGATGTTCAAGCATGACCCCAACCATCGAGAATGGTTCAAGTTGCCGCGAGCGTCGCCCCTTGTGCAACAACTCGGTAGCGATCACATCTGCGCAATGATGCCAGTGCGACTCGCGCGGGATAAGTGCAAATTGGATAGAGCCCCCTGCCGGCGTCGTGCAGCAATTCTTGATGACTTGGTGGAGGTGGCAGTCAAATCCGACGGCGAAGCTCCTCACCAGCGCCACAACCGCCAGCGAGTGGCGTATATTGCTAGCGAGGGCAAGAGGCGGCAGCAGCTGCCTGGCGAAGTTTGGCTTCACGCTGGCAGAGGCGGACGCAGCTGAGGCGGCAAGCCTCGCCGCCCGGGAAGATCTTGCCGGAGAAGCCGAAGGCGGAGGGGAGGCCGAGGTCGAAGCGAGCGGGCCCGCCGCGGGCGCGAGCGGCCAGCCGTCTTCGAGCAACTTGCCGCAGGAGGAGCCCCCAGCGCAGCCCCAATTCCGACCGAGAAGGCGTCTCCGTCGAGTTGGGGAGCTGGCAGAGGAGCAGGCCGTCCAGCAGCCGCGGCGCCGTGGGACACGCTCCACCGCGGCAAGTAACGTTGCCGCGGGAGGGTCCCAAGCTGTGCCGCAAGCGAGGCGGGTCTTCCCGGCCGCCACGCTGATCTGCCATGCCCTCGGCAAGCGCCGGAGGGAGCCTACTCCTCCGCCGCGCCGCGCCGAGAGGGTACCGGAGTTCGACCTCTCCGCGCTGAGCTCCGATGACGATGAAGAGGAGGAGGAGGAGGAGGATGAGGAGGAGTAAGGCTTTCTCCTTACGGCACTTGTCTTTCTTTGTTGTTGTTTGTCTTGTATCTAATTTGCTTCTCCCTGAACTCCCGTTCCTTTCCAGGACTTTGGCCGAGAGGGCGGCGAAGAGGGCCAAGATCCCCGTGGTCGACATCGGGGACGATCCTGCCGTGACGACGGAGGATACGTCAGAGACCACCTTGACGGACCCGATCCCTTCTCCTCGCGGCAGCCCCCAGCACAGCCCCCAGCGTAAGTGTTTTGGTTCAATTCCGTTGTAGAGACGACGGATGCTTCTTCTCTTGCTGACATCTTGATTATTGACTTCGTTTGTATAGGAGCAGAACAAGCCCACCAGAGCCACGGAGGCCGACCGGAGGTGTCGTCGGCTTCAACTACGCCACCAAGGGCGATTCCCGATATGGGAGCACTCCCGACAAGGAGGGATCTCCGCAAAGGCGGAACAGCGAGCCCAGTGGTGGAGCCCATGATCCTGAGCCCAGACTGGTGACCCTCCTTGCGTAAACTTTCCCTTGGGTTCTGCTGATCTTCTTTCTCTTCCTTTTGGGTATCTGCTTGACTTTTCCTTCCTCTTCCTGTCTTCAGATCCTCCTCTCGGGGACCCGACGGAAACTGAGGCCACCGGCGAGGAGGGCTGCTGAAACTGCAGGGGATGTCGCCGCTGATGAGGAAGAGGCCGACCGGAGGAGCCTGGCTGTGAAGAGGCCACCAAAGCTCTTGGCGTAGGAGGCTGGCGAGGGTCCGACGATCGTCTTGACGGTCCGGAGGACGCAGGAGGCCTTGAGCTGCAGACCGACCGCCGACCCCTCCGCTGGGACGCAGCCTTGGCCGGGCCCGAGCCCCAGCCAGTGCTTACTTGAAAGCCGGTGAGCGTGTACATCAAGCTTCCACAGGCGTCGAGCTCAGGCGCCCGGTCGAAGAGAGGAGTTTGATGGAGAGGTACTTGCCTTTCTTTGGGCTGGCGGTGGTCGACAAGCCGCAGCGGCAGCGTGGCGAAGTCGAGGAGGAGCAGATTGCTCCAGCTGGTGTCACTCTACCGCGCCCGGCAAAGCGGCTCGAGTCCGGAAGCGCTTGTCGCATAGCGGAGTTGACATAGAGAATCATGCACAAGAGCTCCGAGACCACAACCAGGAGGCCCTCCGATCCATTGCAGAGGAGAGGCGCGAGCTGGCGAGCAAAGGAGGCGTTCATCTGGAGAAGGCTGAAGCCGAGGAGCAGAGAGGCTCGCCGCCGAGGAGATGTCCAGGCGGGAAGGTGGTGACACGAAGAAAGCCGGTCTGGACAGTCACGAGGAGGAGCTCGAGGCACGAGAGCGATCGCTGACGGGACGCTCAAGGAGGCAAAGGGCCTTGCCCAGCGGCCGCCGAGGCTGCCAAGAAGGATTTAGAGGAGAGGGTGGCGCTTGGTGGAGGCGGACATGACAAGGAAGAACCAGAGCTTGCCGCACTCCAGCCGCGGCGTGAGAAGGATCTGCAGCGCCCATGGCGTCTGCAGTCCAGCTCGCCGAGAAGATCAAGGAGCTGAGCGCTGCCAAGGACTCGAGTGCTGATCTGGGCTGAAGCTGTCCACCTTGGCGGGGGCGCTGGGCGCCGCCAAGAAGCGAGAGGATGACTTGAGGAAGGAGCTCAAGGGCAACGAGGAGCTGCTGACGAGGGCCGCCGAGACCCAGAACACCTTCAAGACCACGGTGGAGCTCTGGACGGAGGGCCTTGTCAACATCGCCGCGCTCATCAACGAGGAGCTGGCGGGGCTGGACTTGGCGGGCTTCGGGTACCCCACGGAGGGAAATCTCCAGCCCAGCGCCAAGCTCATGCTTTTCTTCAAGGATGTGGTGACGGCTCTCCGGCAGCTCCGGGAAAGGATCCCGAAGCAGCTGGCCAACGAGTCGCGCGTGATCTGCGCCAGGGTCTTCGAGAAGGTGCTGGTCAAGATCCTCTTCCGCAACCCGGGCCATCGTCGCACCCATCGTGGACAAGGTGAACGAGGTCAGGAGGGTCGACGGTGGGCGCGTGGATTAGGCCGCCCTTCTTCTCCCTTTTTCTTGCTGCTGCATTTCCAGTTATGAGAACAATCTAGTCAGCGCCATAATAAGTCATTCTTGTAATATAACTTTATTCTGGGTACTGCTTGCTATGTTATTTCCTTTACTCTGTTACATCCCTTGTATGCTTTTACTCTACGCTTTGAGGGAACTCTTGGTATAAGCACACTTGCTGAGTCGCGGAACATCAACAACCAGCTGGCGGTCGGCCTCCGCAAGAAACCTTGCGGGGCTAGTTACAACTTCGCTTGTATTGTTGAGCGGACTCGAAAACAAATCAAGGGCGCAACTTAGCCGCGAGTCGATTCCTCCGCGCACAAGTTTTCCATACAAGGCACGAACGTTCAAGGAATATAACTTAAAATTTTAAAATCGACTATGCTCAAACTTTGGCAACTTAGCTTTTCTATCGTCCGCGTCCCGGCAAGGTTAGATTCCTTTGAATGATGCCTGGTCCACACCTTTATCTTCTCCTTTCCCCCCGGTGGACTTGTGGGCGGAGGGATCTTCTTTTTGACAAGAAAGAAGAGAAAATAATGATATGGGATCTTAAGGTTCGCTATTACTTACCGGGGGCAAGTGCTGCACAAAGTGTCAGATATATATGCAAAAAGAAAGATGCATTAAATTTAACAGGGTGTGCGAGGCACATAAACTTTATTTACGCACGGGAGCTGCGCCCGGCTTTGTACAAAGGGTTACGTGCAACAGCGGCAAGGCTTGTACAAAAGGTGGTTGCCGGAACGGGGCCCGGCAACCGCGCCTTATGGGTAAAACTTGTGAAGATGTTCTATGTTCCAGGAGTTGCTCACCGGAATGCCATCTTCGGTCTCAAGGCGGACAGCGCCGGGCCTAGTGACTCGTTTTACCCGATAAGGGCCCTCCCACTTCGGCGTCAACTTGTTGGAATTCTTGGCGGACTAAACACGCCGAAGAACAAGGTCGCCTTCCTCGAAGCTTCTGGCATTAACTTTGCGGCTATGGTAGCGGCGCAAAGCTTGCTGGTAGCGAGCAGCTCGCATAGCAGCCTGAAGACGATCTTCCTCAAGGAGCAGCGCGTCATCTTGCCGCAGCTACTCTTGCTCAAGCTCATCATAAGCGAGCACTCGAGGTGATCCGTATACGAGTTTCGTGGGGAGAACTGCCTCTGCTCCGTAAACAAGAGCAAAGGGTGTCTGGCCAGTGGCTCAATTTGGTGTCGTTCTGATTGACCAAAGAACCACCGGCAGCTGCTCGATCCAATTCCTTCCGCACTTATGCGGTCGTCGAAAGTTCGGTCTTGAGCCCGCGCAGCACTTGGCGTTGCCCTCTCCGCTTGACCATTGCTTCTTGGGTGAGCAACGGAAGCGAAGCAGATCTTGGTGCCAAGATCTTGGACGTACTGCATGAAGGCGTGGCTCGTGAATTGTGTGCCATTATCGGTGATAATCCTGTTAGGGATTCCGAAACGGCAAACAATTGACCTGAAGAACTTGACGGCTGACTGTGCTATCACCTTTCTTACTGGTTCCACTTCCGGCCACTTTGTGAACTTGTCGATTGCAACGTACAAGTACTCAAAGCCTCCGACAGCTCGGGGAAAGGGGCCGAGGATGTCGAGCCCCGGACGAAAATGGCGAGGATAAAGGGATTGTTTGGAGAGCTTGAGCTGGTTGATGAATTTGTTTGGAGTGGGCAGCACGCTTCACACTTGGTTACTTGTGCGATTGCATCCGGAGGATGTCGGCCAAAAGAAACCTTGCCGGAAAGCTTTGCCGGCGAGCGCTCTTGCGCCAATGTGGTGACCACATATGCCTCCATGTATCTCTGCCAACAGCTCTTGTCCTTCTTCCCGGGAAATGCACTTCAATTTCACTCCGTTGAACCTTCTTCTGTACAGTATGTCATCGACAAACTAGTACATACTTGATTGCCGGGCTACTTTCTCCACTTCTTCTTGTTCCTCGGGAAGTTCTCATGTTTGCAGGAAATGGACGATCTGCTGTGCCCATGCCGGAGCTTGTGGCTCGACGACGAGGAATAATGGCGCAAATGCTACTGCGGGAACACCCGCTTCTACGGCAAGGACCTGGGATCCTGCCGGAGCGCGATGCTCCCCGGCAAGCGTGTCGGGACAAAGCTTGTCGGGACACAGCTTGTCGGGGCGTCTGCTTCAACGAAACAAACCATAGGGCTTGCCGGAGCAGACTGCCTCTCAGCGCTCTCTGTGCTGACCCTGGCGGCCTTCTTGGCGGCGGCTACGGGGAGCTCTGCCGGAAAGTAATCGCCAGTGACCAACTTTCTCTTTTTGCTCTGTCTAGTTGAGGGTGTTACAGATGGCTGAGTTAGCTTGAGCACAAAAATCCCTGGTTCCACAGGTAACTTGAGCGCAGCGCACTTTGACAGACCATCTGCAATGTCATTCTGAGCTCTTGGAACATGTTCCATTTGCAGGCCGTCAAAATGTTCTTCTAGCTTCCTCACTTCATCGATGTATGCTTCCATCAACGGACTTTGATAATCTTTGTTCACTTGGCGGACGACTAGCTGCGAGTCACCCCTGACAATAAGCTTCTTGATCCCAAGTTCAGCAGCGATTCTGAGTCCGGCAAGCAATCCTTCATACTCTGCAGTATTGTTTGTTGCTTGCTCCTTGGGAAAGTGCATCTGGATCACGTACTTGAGGTGCTCTCCGGTGGGTGCGACAAGTAACACGCCGGCACCGGCGCCTTGGAGCGAGAAGGCACCATCAAAGTACATGATCCATTCTTTGCTTGCTTCCTTGACGGGGATGCTCTTCTCCGGAGTTTCCTCATCGGGCGTTGGCGTCCATTCCGCAATGAATTCTGCCAATGCTCGGCTCTGAATAGTTGAAGTACTTTCAAACTTAAGGCCAAAGCTTGACAATTCTAGTGCCCACTCAACGATCCTGCCCGTTGCCTCTGGATTCTGCAGTATCCTTTTCAACGGGAAGCGAGTGACAACTGTGATCTCATGTGCTCGAAAATAATGGCGTAGCTTCCTCGAGGCCATGAGAAGTTCGAAAAGCAGCTTCTGCACACCAGAGTATCTTGATCTAGCCCCCTGCAGAAGGGAGCTGACAAAATAAACTGGGCGCTGCACCATCTTCTTCTGTTTCTCTTCCGGCAACCGCACGGACGCGCCCTTGCCGGAGCTGGAGCTTGTCGGGGAAGCCCCCTGCTTGTCGCTGGACTCGCTTGCCGCGTCCGCTGGCTCGTCATCTGCCTCCCTCTCCGCTACTAACGCAGCACTAACCACTTGATTGGTTGCCGCCAGGTATAGCAACAACTTCTCTTGTGGCTTAGGTGCGACAAGCGTTGGAGTGGAGGATAGGTATCTCTTCAAGTCCTGTAGCGCAGCCTCCGCTTCCGGAGTCCATTTCATGGG
The DNA here is from genome assembly GCA_021437245.1 of Aegilops speltoides. NCBI lineage: Eukaryota > Viridiplantae > Streptophyta > Magnoliopsida > Poales > Poaceae > Aegilops > Aegilops speltoides. Next base: position 312,014,296 of record CM038147.1, on the reverse strand, counting down.
ACCTGCCTTTTTCAAGATTTTTAAAAACGGCAGGGCGCGCTCAGCAGACTTAGAGATGAACCTACTGAGAGCAGCAACGCAGCCGGCAAGCTTTCGTACATCCTTGACACGCTTTGGGGCTTCAATCTGCTCGATGGCTTCAATCTTGTCGGGATTGGCTTCAATCCCCCTCTGAGATACAAAGAATCTGAGAAGTTTGCCGGAAGGGACTCCAAACACACACTTCTCGGGATTCAGCTTGAGATTGATCTTGCGCAGATTTGCAAAAGTCTCGTCCAAATCCTGGATCAGAGTCTCTTTGTCCTTGCTCTTGACCACTATGTCATCCACGTAAGCTTCTACATTTCTGTGAAGTTGTGGCTCAAAAGCATGACTGACTACTCTTGCAAATGTTGAACCGGCATTCTTTAGTCCGAAAGGCATCTGTACAAAGCAGTACGTGCCACATGGAGTAATGAATGCAGTTTTCTCTTCATCCTCTTCTGCCATGAAGATCTGATGATATCTTGAATATGCATCAAGGAATGAAAGCAGATCACATCCTGCTTGTGGAGTCGACAATCTGGTCAATGCGCGGCAAGGAAATGGATCCTTGGGACGAGCTTTGTTAACATCGGTGAAGTCAATACAAAGCCTCCACTTCCCGTTGCCTTGCGCGCGACTCTGGATTGGCTAACCATGTTGGATGGAGTACTCCCGGACCGAGCCTGCTGCTTCCAATTTTTGATCTCCTCGCAATGAACTCTTGGCGCTCCATCGATTGTTTCGACCCTCTGCTTGGCGGGCGGCGTGAGGACAGGCGGCAAGGTGGTGCTCAATTACTTCCACAGGAACACGGGGATGTCGGATGGTTGCCATGCAAACACATCGACATTCGCCCGCAGAAAGCAACAGCGGCGCTTTCCTATTTAGGATCAGCGAGGCAGCGATGGTGAAGGTACCACCAGTGCCGTCCTCCTTGGCGGCCACCTTCTTGGTCTTTGGTGGAGCTATCTTTGCCTTCTTGCACTTGCCGGTGGAGCTCGATGGTGCGTCCTCGACGGTAGCGCAGCACTCCGAAGAGGTGCGCTTGCCGGAGTGGGCATCAGAGCTACTCTTGCCGGACTTAGGTTTCTTTTTCCCCCGAGGAGCTTCAGCGGCAAATAGCTTGTGCTCTGCTGCGGCTGCTGCTTCCCGGTAGATCTTGTCGGTACAGATAAGTGCATCCTTCTTGTCGCCATGGACAGAAATGACACTTATCGGACCGAGCATCTTGAGCACATTGTAAGCATAGTGCGAGGCTGCCATGAACTTGGCAAGCGCTGGACAGCCGAGTATCCCATTGTAGGGTAATGGGAAATTAGCAACGTCAAACGTGACTCTCTCTATTCTGAAATTCAGATCGCTGCCAAAGGTTACTAGCAGTGTGATCTTCCCCTTCGGCTTGCTCCTTCCCGGATTTATCCCTTGAAAGGTACCAGTTTCTTCGAGCTCGCTGTCGGGGATCTGGAGCTTCTTGAGCACTGCGGAGGAGATGAGATTCAGGCCATCCCTGCCGTCAACCAACATCTTTGTGACCTTGAGGTTGCGGATGGTTGGTGAAACCAACATCGGCAAGCACCCGACCGCAGTGATGCGATCAGGGTGGTCCTCAACGTCGAAGATGATGGGCGTGCTGGACCACTTCAGGGGCTTGCGCGCTTCGACTGATGGTTCTGCTGCGTTCACCTCTCGCACCCACTGTTTGAGTCGACGGTGCGAGGTGTGCAGAGAAGCACCGCCATCAACGCACAAAACCTCCGTTGCCTTCTGAAACTCTTGGTCATCAGTCTCATCTTCCTCCATTTCATCATCCTCATCTTCTTCTTCATCCTTGTCACGGCCCCGGGGAGGTCTATCTCCTTGCCGCTGCTTGGGCTTGCCGCGGCGCCCTCCCTGGGCGGGAAGCTTCTTGCCGGATCCTTCGCCACCTTTCTGGGCCTTCTCCTTGTCGCGACGCTCATACTCAGCTCCGCCATCTGCTCGACCTTCTTACATGCTTGGAGATCATGGCCCTTGGTCCGATGGATCTTGCAATATTGCTTGCCGGAGCCGTCCTACTTGTTGGCGGCCACCACAGCCTCGCCGGAGTCGCTGGCTTTGGCCTTGCCGGAACCGCCTTCGTTGCCGGACTGCTCAACGACTAGCACATCCTTAGCCTTTCTCTTTCTGTTGTTCCGCCTCCGGTTCTTCCTTGCCGGAGCGGTGTCCTCTTCGCTGTCAGATCCTTCTGCTCCCACAGTCTCTCCGGGGATTCTCCTCCCCTCCTCAGCCCGTGCACACTTGTCGGCCAGAGCATATAGCTCGCTGACATCCCAAATCTTGCTCATCGCCATCTCCTCCGTCATTCTGAGGTTGCGCACATTCTGATGGAACACACTGATAACCGCGGCCGGGTGGACGTCTGGGATGTTGCGTGCACCTGGCTGAATCTCTGTATGTACTTGCGCAGGGGCTCTCCCTCCTTCTGGACGAGCAGATGCAGATCGCTCTCCTGGCCATGGGGTTTGTGGCCGCCTGTGAAGGCGCTGACAAACTGGTGACACAGGTCCGCCCATGAAGAGATGGAGCCGTCCGGCAAGTGCATGAGCCAAGATCTGACGTTGGGCTTGAGTACCAGCGGGAAGTAGTTGGCGAGGATCTTCTCGTCTCGCCCCCCGGCAGCGTGCACCGTGATGGTGTAGACGCTGAGGAACTCCGACGGATGTATCCTGCCATCGTACTTCTCGGGCACGTCTGGCTTGAAGTTTTTGGTACTGGGCCACTGGACTTGCCGCAGCTCACGGGTGAACGCAGGGCACCCTGCCGCGTACGGCAAGTCGCCTGGTTCCCCTGGCGCATGCATATCGACAGCGGGCCCAGCGCGCTGGTCAGATTGACGTCATGCTTCTCTTCTGCGCTCGATGCGAGTACGAGCGTCTTCGTGCCGCCGTTCTTGAAGAACTTGGCGTTGATCGCAGCGAGTTCGCGGGTCTGACGACGCAGTGGAGTCGGCGTCGGGGTTGACCCGGCGAGTCAGCGATCTTGGCCTTCGCGGCGGGGAGTGCATGGTGGTGGCGCCCCCAGCGGTCTTGTCGGCGTTGGCTTGCGCCTGGGTGCCTTGCCGGGGCTTCGAAGCGCTCGGTTGCCGGGGCTTGTCACCGTTGGCGAAGCCGATGAGGCTATAAATGGTCATCCTCCAGTCGTCAATCTTGTGTGGCGCGGAGAAATCTAAAGCAGTGGGCTCGGGCGGCGCTTCCTCGCGATCTTGGGTGGCGGTGGCGGCAAGCGCGCGCGAGCGGATGTGCTCGGACTCCCAACCGGATTGGAAGGAGCAACACCCGTCCCGGCGATCCGTACCTCACTCGCACCAAAGCATCTTTGGCGTGCATGCTGGTCTTGGACGTCCCGCGACCCACCAGCTTGGCCTTGCTCCAACGCGAGCACGATGCTAGGAGCGCCGGGGCGTTGTCGACCTTGCACCTCTGGAAAGGCGTGGCGTCTGTCTGATCGCCGGCGCTATGGGCCTTGTCTTTGGATCTGGTGACGACGCGAGTCCCACCGTCGGCGCCCGCTCCTCCGCCGGCGTCTACTCCGCCGCCCGTTTGCTCCTGCGGCGGCGGTATAATCCACGTAGACGGAGCGGCCACCTCCGAAGGCTTCTTCTTCGGTGGCATGTCGATGAAGATGCTGATGTAGCGCGCGCAGAGACCGGATCAGGTTCGCACGACCTCGACGCCCCCTACCTGGTGCGCCAAAGATGTCGTGGCGGTGGGCACGAGCACCTATGGGGCAGGGAGCCCCTTCTGGTCCGGCGAGGCGGCGCGACGAAGAGCAAATCGAGGTCACACACGCTGGGATTTTACCCAGCGGAGCTCTCCGAGAGATAAAACTCCTCTGCTGCTTTGTGTGGTATTATGTTCTTGCTCAAGAAGCGAAGGTATGCTGCGAACTACGGAACCCTAGTGTGTAAAAGTTCCGAACCACCGAACCCCTTCTACGTGCGCATGGGCCTCCCTTTTATAGTCTAAGGGGGTCACCAACAGGTGGTAGTGTAGAAAGAGGGGTAGAAAGGTAAAACGCAGGTTGGTACAACGGATGACCAGCGGTGTCCCCTACCTAACTCTGACGGCAGGGGACAAGGGCATTTAATGCCCGTCCGGTCGCCCCAACAGTGCAAGGAAACGACCGTGCGCCACCGATCGCCACGATGGCCTCCTTGTCAGCTCCACTTGCCACCTCGCACCGCATGGATGCACAGCGCCTCGCCACGTGCCCCTCGGATGGCCCTGGGGTGACACGTCGTTGGATGCGCTGGAGCTTGGGTGCAGGGTGGCAGCCTTGCCGCGGCAAGCGCCTTGCCGCGGCCCTTCTCTTGTCGCGCCGGCAAACTTGCCGGTCCCCGGGCCTTGCCGGGACGCGCGGGGCGTCGCGGCAAGCCTTCTGGAAGCACCTTGGTTGGTCTTCCCGGCAAGCTTCTCTTGCCGGGGCCTTGTTCTTCCCGGCAAGCTCCTTTTGCCGGGGCCTTGTCTACTTGATCGACACTTTGTTCTTGAATGGCAGTAAGTGGAAACGACGAAGGGTCTTGGCGGGCGCCCGTCGAGCCTTGCCGCGGGGTGCTGCAACTGCCCGTGCACAAGTTCGTGGTACTAAGGTACCCCTACTTTAGTACACCGACAGGAGCCCCCGGGCCTGGGCCATACACGGTGCCGAGCGCTGTTGGGCCAGGCCCAAAACAGTGCACGGGCACGCGCGGCCTGGGTCCACACAAAACCCACTCCGCTTCCACCGCGTCCTCCCACAACGGCACGCGTCGATTACAGCATCGTGGGAGAGAACGTGGTTAGCACTTAATTCCAGGAAATGCGTAATGTTCACATCCCCTGTTTATAAGCAGGGGAAACAGGGCCGTTCCCCCACTTTCGCCACTTGCAGTTCCTTCCTTCGAAAGCTCCGCCGTTCCCCACCGCTCCCAGAGTCGAAAGAGAGCAGGGTGCCGCCGCCCATCATCGCTGAAAGTGCAACTAATCCCCAGGTGGTTTTGGTAATTAATAACAACATATATATCATTGAACTAATCATTTCTTGAGAATATTTCAGAAAGTTCAGTGATATGGGTATGGCAATGACTGATGATGTGGACCCTTCAAAATGCTAAGGAAAACATTGGCAAAAGCTCAAGACTCCATTTTTGGTTTAGTGATCCAAGATCACATTGAGTCCATAGGAAAGCCAATACTATTAAAGGGATGAGGTTATGATGATGATCTGGTTGCTCTAAAGTGCTTAATGATTTATCTCTCAAACAATCAGCAATCTTTCATTCCAACATAAACTCATAAGTAATCTCGGTCCCACCGATTCCAAACTCAGTCACACCGAGATGAACCACCTCACCATATAGCCAAAACCCTAGAATCTCGGATTTTCCGATTCCAAACTCGGTCATTCGAAATTGGTGTTGCCAAGCTTCTGTAACCTTCGTACTCAAATCGGTGTCACCGAGATGAGAAAGTCGGTCCCACCGAGATTGGCAAACCCTAGACTTTGGAAGAATCGGACTCACCGAGATTGTATTTTCGGTCCCACGAAAATCCCAACGTTCACAAGATTTGAACTTTCGGTCGACCGAGTTGTCAACTTCGGTCCGACCGAGATTGGTCAAATGTGTGTAGCAGTTGGATTTTGTGTGGAGGCTATAAATACCCTCCACCTCCTCTTCATTCGTGGAGAGAGCCATCGAAAGAACTACCACTCCTACCTTACATTTCGAGAAGAAAACTACCTACCCTTGTGTTGAGATCAAGTTGCTCCACTCCCACCATATGAAACTTGATTTCTAGTCTTTCCAAGTTGCTTTCCACTCAATCCCTTCCTCCACCACAGCCAAATCAGTGAGGAGAGTTGAGTGTTGGGGAGATTATCATTTGAAGCACAAGAGCAAGGAGTTCATCATCACCAACCCCATCTATTACCTTTTGGAGGTGGTGCCTCCTAGATTGGTTAGGTGTCGCTTGGGAGCCTCCGTCGTAATGTGGAGTTGAACCAAGGAGTTTGTAAGGGCAAGGAGATCGCCTACTTCGTGAAGATCTACCCCAGTAAGGCTAGTCCTCCGTGGGCGTAAGCCATGATGGCATAGACAAGGTTGCTTCTTCGTGGACCCTTCGTGGGTGGAGCCCTCCGTGGACTCATGGCCGTTACCCTCCGTGGGTTGAAGTCTCCATCAACGTGGATTGACGATAGCACCACCTATCGGAACCACGAGAAAAAATCTCCGTGTCTCCATTGCGTTTGCTCTTCTCCACCTCTCATTTACTATACATGCAACTTACTTTCCGCTGCCATAACTCTAGAATTGCATGTGTAGGGTGATACTTGACTTGGTTATCATTGTGAACTTGCTAAGAAACTACTCAAATCAAAAGGCTAAATTTTTAAGTTGTCAAGTAGTCTAATCACCCCCCCTCTAGACATACTTCCGATCCTACAAGTGGTATCAGAGCTTTGGTCTCCATTGGATTGGTTTCCATTGCATTGGACTCCATAAGCTTGGTTTCACAACCTAGGAGAGTATGGCGTCTAGTGAGGGTAATTTTCGTAGAGGTCCTTACTTTGATGGTTCAAACTTTGCTAGTTGGAAGCATAAAATGAAAATGCATATTCTTGGACATAACCCCGCCGCATGGGGCATTATTTGTGTTGGCTTGCAAGGTGAGTTCTTGAGGAAGGAAAAGTTCGGATCGCGAAGCTCTGCGGATGAGTTGCGGATGTTCTGAACAATGCTCAAGCTTGTGACATTCTCTTCAATGCTTTGTGTCGAGGAGTTCAACAAGATCAGCCGTCTTGAGAATGCAAAAGAGATTTGGGATACTTTGGTCGAAATGCACGAAGGTACCGAGTCCGTGAAGGAATCAAAGCTAGATGTTCTTCAAGGTCGACTTGACAAGTTCAAGATGAAGGAAGGTGAAGGAGTCGCTGAAATGTACTCTAGGCTTGCTCTCATCACCAATGAGATGGCAGGTTTAGGAAGCGAAGAAATGACCGACCGATTCATCATCAAGAAGATCCTCAGAGCTTTGGATGGAAAGTATGACACCGTGTGCACTTTGATCCAAATGATGCCAAACTACAAAGATCTCAAGCCTACCGAAGTCATTGGAAGGATTGTTGCTCATGAGATGACACTTAAAGATAAAGAAGAGCTTCACAACAAGTCAAGCGGTGCTTACAAAGCTGCAGTTGAAGCTCCCACATCCTCAAGTGACAAGCTAGTTTCCAATGAAGAGATAAGCCTAATGGTGAAGAACTTCAACAAATTCTACAAGAGTAGAAGCAAGGAAAGAAGCTCAAAGTCTAGATCATATGATGAAAGGAGATCTTCTAGTCGTGATCGAAAGCTGCTACAATTGTGGAAGACCGGACACTACTCAAATGAGTGTTCGACTCCCCAAGAGAAGAGAAGAATCTCCAAGAAGAAGAAGCTCAAGAGAAGAGTCGCCTCGAAAAGAGAGAAGGAGTAAGGATGATCGTTATGAGCGAAGATCCTCTCGGAGAAGCAAGGATTCGGAAAGGAAGGACAAGTCATCAAGGAGCTACACAAGAAGAAAACATCAAGCTCATGTTGGTGAATGGGTTTCGGCTCCGACTCCGACAATCACTCAAAGAAGCTATCACTCCAACTCGAATCTGATCAAGATGAAGGTGTTGCGGTCTTGCTCTCGTATCCTCCAACTCCAACTCCTATGACATATTTGATTCACCAAATGAGGGAATTGGAAGATGCTTCATGGCAAAAGGCCCCAAGGTAACACATCCTGAGTTCATTGACTTTGATAGTGATGAGGATGACTTGCTTGGTGAAGATGAGCTCTTACATGATAAATCTAGTGAGCTTAGTAATGATGAACATGCTAGTAGTCTTTATAGTCGAGATGAGTCGAATGACAATGCTATGAAGGAGATTGAGCGTCTAACTAAAGAACTAAACACTCTTAAGTTAGCTCATGAAACAACTCAAGAAGATCATAGAGAGCTCCTAAGATCTCATGAGAAGCTACGCCGAGAAGCTCAATCTAGAGCAAGAACATGAGTTTCTAAAAGCTATCAATGACGATCTTGAAAGAAGAGTTCTTCATATCTTGCCAAACGACTTCTCTTGTCTAATTTCTTGCCACCTATCAAAACTAAGCATGACAAGCATAAGAAAAATTCTTCATCTAGTAGTAACAATAATCATGCTAAATCAAATGTTGTTGCTTCTAGTAATTCTCTTGATTCCACTAACAATGTTTCAAGCCAAGTTTCACTTGAGCAAGAAAATAGTCTTTTGAAAGGGATTATAGAAAGGTGTCTACAAAAGTCTTGCGGAAGCAAGAGCTTTGAGGAAATTGTTCGCAAACAAGGAAGACACCGGAAGAATCAAGGAATTGGTTTTGAGCGAAAGTTCAACGCCGAGGGTGTTGAATGGGAAGAAGGTCAATATCCCACTCCAAAGTTTGTCTCTCAAGAGAAGAAGTATGATCCTACTTCTTCCAATGAGGAACAAGCTCAAGATGACTTTCCACCACAAGACCACAAGCTAAAAGGCAAGGACAAGCTTCAAGAGGAGATTGATGCATTCATTGAAGCACCCAAGGCCATGGTCAAGTGGGTTCCCAAGGCAACTTCAAGTTCTACTTCAACGAGCTCAACTACTACCCCAAGGATTCCCATCAAGATGATGTGGATTCCGAAGAAGAAGAACTAGAAGGTTCTTGAGGGTGACTCCCAATATACTTCACTCATATTCATTTTGGCAAGGACTTGTGCAATCAACTTCCACATCTTGCACTAGTTCATGGAGTCACAAACCCTCATGTTGGTAAGTCAAGGGACAAGGTAATCATTGCTTTCATGGACATCATCTATTATGAACTTCAATCTATGTCCATGGATATTCTTGTTTGTTCCTTGTGGGACTAACCCATGTAGGTATTGAAAGTGCCGAATCCAAAGGATTGCTCCCAACTCTTGATGATCTTCATCAACATTGAGCATCCACATCTTCAACATCTACATGAAGTCTTCAACGACAACCCAAGGTTAGTTTGACCCTTTAAAGGGTTCTCACATCAAGGGGAGCTTTGCTCTAAAGGAATGAGCTAAAGCATCTCCTAATGATGTGAACACATTAATGCTTTATGGAAAAGTGGTAACCCCACTTGTGCTTAAGCGATGAGTATGACCTATGATCAAATGTTCTCATTTGACTCCTAAGTCAATATACTCATATATAGATGACCTAGTCATCGCCAAACTGTGTGCTAGCTGTTAGTGTTTTGTTTGTGCATGTTTGACACATATTTCATTTGCTATCTTATTGTGTGAGCATGTTGGATGCATGATTTTATCCATTCGAGGACATCCATTTGTTGCTTTGGTCTTTATGGTTTTCTTTCTTTTTGACCAAATGGATGGACAAGAATGCCTAAGTTTTTCCCTAGCTATCTATGCTTTCTTGTCTCAAACTCTATTCATGCTTATATCACAAACTTTGAACAAGACTTTTTCGGACAGACCGAGTGAGGAGCACTCGGAGCCACCGATCCGTCAAAAGCCTAACTTCCAAAACCTTCTAAGTACTTTCGGTCAAACTGATATATCAAATCGGACAGACCGAGATCACTTGGATTGATCTAGGTTTTCACCTCGGTGAAACCGAGTTTCAATTTTCGGCGTGACCGATGTGTGTAACTGCACGCAGTTAACCATCTCGGTCCCACCGAGTTTGCAAACTCGGTCCCACCAACAGCCGAAGAGTATATATACTCGAGGACAGAGCGCGTTGATTACTTCTTCAAACGCTTCGCCCTCAAAACTCTTCGCTGCCGTCGCCTTGGTCTACGGATCGTCTCCGCCGTCGCCTGTGCGCCCTCGCCGCGGGTCTCCATCGCCGTCAACGGTCCTTCGCACTGCACCGTTGCCGCCGTAGTGAAGCTCCACCGCATTGGGTGAGCTTCATCCCTCTCGTGTTCCAATCGCTGATTCTATGCACGATAGGTGTTGCCATGATTCTTGCCAAGTTTGAGATCTCCCTATCCAGCTATTTAGATCATAGAACAAATTTCGAGTGAAAATTTTAGGGTTAGGTTTCCGCCGAACACATCTCGGTGTGACCGATTCTGCATTTTCGGACTGACCGATTTGGCCTCTGGCCATTGCACTGCACGTTTCGGTGAAACCGAGTTGTGCAAATCGGTAAGACCGAAGTGAAGATTTAGTGAAACCCTAACTGTCTCGGCTAGACCGAAACCCATTTCGGTCCAACCGAAAGTGGTGTATGTGGTCTGTTTAGGCGTTTCGGTTTCACCGAATTGATAGACTCGGTCAGACCGACATGTCTTCTGTGAAAACCTAAATCTAAAGTTTGAACTCATTTTTTTGCAAAATCCTCTGCAGTTTGTGATAACTCTTCTATTCTGCCCATACCCACTCTATTCACAGGTTGTCAGACATGTCTGAAGGAAGTGACAGTCAGAACAGGTCTGAGATGCCAGTTGAGATTCCAGAGGCAGCTACAAGTCCAGAAGCAAGCAGTTTTTCAGATGATGGAGAGAGAAGCACTCCAAGTGGACTGCCTGCTGCTGCCACCAGGGCCAGGAGGAAGAGGAACTCAGATGAGGAAGATTCAGATTTCGTTGCAGATGAGGAAATAACGTCTAAGCCAAAGAGGAAGGTGGTTGCCAAAGAGCATCAAGGGCAACAAACCAAGAAAGGCACCAGTAAGGTCAAGAAATCCACTGTTGCACAGAAGCTCAGCATGGAAGAAACCTCCAGCAAAATCAAGAAGACTTCCAAGAGGAAGAGGAAAGTTCATGAAGAGACTGCTGATGATGATGATGATTCTGATGAGGAAGCACCTCAGCCACCTCAGAAGCAGAAGTTGATGGGTGATGCCATCAGGGCAGGAGCACCTCCTAAAGCTAAGCCTTCAGCTCCAGCAAAGGCAGCCCAAGCCAAACCAGCTGCCAAGCCCAGGAAGACTGTGAGAAATATTCCAGCTTCAGAGAAGAAAAAGGACAATGTGCCACCTGCAGAATCAGATGATGAGGCTCATGTTCTGCTCAAGCTAAGACAGAAACTGCCAGTTCATAATGAAGCTCATCCTCGAGCTGAAAATATGAAGGAGAGAAAGGACAAAGGACTCAGGCTATGGAGGCAAACAGATCCATATGCCAGCAGGAGAAGAACAGCAGTTGACTCAAGATTCCACACAAGAGAGCAACAAGACTTTTATGAGACAGTGCTCATGGACAAGAAGCCAATTGTTGCTGACACCAGATACGTGGACTGGAATTACATCGACAGTGAAGAGCACAGAGACTATTTCCCACATGTGCACGAAAGCTTCACTGCTTGTGGGATTGCAGAGTTTGTTGGTCAGAAGCTGACTGCCTGGAACGATGAGATGATCATGCAGTTCTATGCCACCGCACACTTCTATCCAGATGGCAGGATTGTATGGATGATGTAAGGGCGAGATTTCATCTACAGTTGAGGAATGGAGAGCATTCTGAATGCACTGTTTCAAGGGAAGATGACATTGATGTGTATGGCATTCAAGAAAAATCACGAGTCAATGAAGAACATGTATAATGAGGTTGATGAGAAGGATGTAGAGATTTGGAAGCTTGGATCAGTCTACTACCTTCAGGCAGGTCTCCCAACCACCAACACCATTCTGAGGCATACCTTGATGCCTAAGTCAGGGGACCACCGCATGATAAGAGGGTACTCTATCAACATGCTGCACATCCTAGATCAGAAGACACCTTTTAAGGTGATGGACCTGATAGTTGAGACTATCAAGAGGACAGCAGCTGACCAAAAGAGGTCGTGTGGGTTTGCTCCGCATATTCAGATGCTCATTAATGCCAAGTTTGGCATGGACACCTACCTGTTGGATAGACCCCACTTGCCACTGCAGCCTGAACATGAAGACAACGAGGTTGTGATGACTGAGAATGCTCCCACGTCTGTAGAAGGACATGCTAAGTCTGAAGCTGCCAAACAAGCTAAAGCCGAGAAGGAAGCAGCAGCAAAGCCCAAGAGTGTTGCAGAACAACTTCTTGAAGCCACTCAGAGAATTGAGCTACGCCTGGCCAGCATAGTGCAATCTCAGGAGAGCCTTGAGAGGATCGTTGAGGATAAGTTCCATGCTCTGGACGTCAAGCTGACTGAAGTGCAGGTCACCGTCAACAAGCTTGAAGCAGATATCGAGGAAGCTAAGAGGGAGAAGGCAGAACTGATGAAGGAGATGGAAGGTGACATGGTCCAGGATGACTATGAGCAGCCTGCTGCAGTGCCCACAAAGCCCAGATCAGCTGCTATTCCAGTGTCAGATCCCAGGGCTACTACATCAGCACCTCCTACAGCTCCGTCGGCCCAAAGACCAGCTCAATATCCACTCCTCCAGCTCCACAGACTTCAGCAAGCGTTCGCAGATGCAGCTATCTCCACTCCATCGACGCAGCACAGAGCCGCCCGCAGAGTCCCGAGTGACGATTAGCTCTATACCTTTCGAACTTTTTGGTAACTTGTTGCCAAAGGGGGAGAAATTGTATAGATCATAGGGCTTCGAGAGAGAGAGTGTGTGCTTCGTTTTTGCTCTTTCGTTTGCGGTTTTCCTTGAGATACTTTTTGAGTTCTTTGAGATACTTCGTGTGTTTGATACTATGTTTGCTCTATCTTGATGAGTGCTTGATCATACTGTGCTTAATGTGTGCTTGATGTCTATCATATTTCATTCATATCTTGTATGATCATTTACTCATGTCTTGGTGATTGGGTGCATGATATTCATTCTTATCATTTTGTGCGCTCCACCAAGATGTATGTGACATGGAAGAGTAACCCATGATCCTAATCGATTGTGCATTTGCATTCAAACGCAAATCTTAAATAATGCACAAATTTAGGGGGAGCTCTTGCTTATCACATACTTCTCAAAGCGACGATGTTATTCATTAATTATATCACTTGTCGAAGCTTTGATCTATATGTTGTCATCAATTACCAAAAAGGGGGAGATTGAAAGTGCAACTAATCCCCAGGTGGTTTTGGTAATTAATAACAACATATATATCATTGAACTAATCATTTCTTGAGAATATTTGAGAAAGTTCGTTGATATGGGTATGACAATGATGATGATGTGGACCCTTCAAAATGCTAAGGAAAACATTGGCAAAAGCTCAAGACTCCATTTTTGGTTTAGTGATCCAAGATCACATTGAGTCCATAGGAAAGCCAATACTATTAAAAGGGGATGAGGTTATGATGATGATCTGGTTGCTCTAAAGTGCTTAATGATTTATCTCTCAAACAATCAGCAATCTTTCATTCCAACATAAACTCATAAGTAATCTCGGTCCCACCGATTCCAAACTCAGTCACACCGAGATGAACCACCTCAGCCATATAGCCAAAACCCTAGAATCTCGGATTTTCCGATTCCAAACTCGGTCATTCCGAAATTGGTGTTGCCAAGCTTCTGTAACCTTCTGTACTCAAATCGGTGTCACCGAGATGAGAAAGTCGGTCCCACCGAGATTGGCAAACCCTAGACTTTGGAAGAATCGGACTCACCGAGATTGTATTTTCGGTCCCACCGAAAATCCCAACGTTCACAAGATTTGAACTTTCGGTCTGACCGAGTTGTCAACTTCGGTCTGACCGAGATTGGTCAAATGTGTGTAACAGTTGGATTTTGTGTGGAGGCTATAAATACCCTCCACCTCCTCTTCATTCGTGGAGAGAGCCATCGAAAGAACTACCACTCCTACCTTACATTTCGAGAAGAAAACTACCTACCCTTGTGTTGAGATCAAGTTGCTCCACTCCCACCATATGAAACTTGATTTCTAGTCTTTCCAAGTTGCTTTCCACTCAATCCCTTCCTCCACCACAGCCAAATCGGTGAGGAGAGTTGAGTGTTGGGGAGATTATCATTTGAAGCACAAGAGCAAGGAGTTCATCATCACCAACCCCATCTATTACCTTTTGGAGGTGGTGCCTCCTAGATTGGTTAGGTGTCGCTTGGGAGCCTCCGTCAGAATGTGGAGTTGAACCAAGGAGTTTGTAAGGGCAAGGAGATCGCCTACTTCGTGAAGATCTACCCCGAGTAAGGCTAGTCCTCCGTGGGCGTAAGCCATGATGGCATAGACAAGGTTGCTTCTTCGTGGACCCTTCGTGGGTGGAGCCCTCCGTGGACTCAAGCGCAGCCGTTACCCTCCGTGGGTTGAAGTCTCCATCAACGTGGATTGACGATAGCACCACCTATCGGAACCACGAGAAAAAATCTCCGTGTCTCCATTGCGTTTGCTCTTCTCCACCTCTCATTTACTATACATGCAACTTACTTTCCGCTGCCATAACTCTAGAATTGCATGTGTAGGGTGATACTTGACTTGGTTATCATTGTGAACTTGCTAAGAAACTACTCAAATCAAAAGGCTAAATTTTTAAGTTGTCAAGTAGTCTAATCACCCCCCCTCTAGACATACTTCCGATCCTACAATCGCCGCCGCCGCCGTCGCCTTCGCCTTCCCCCCGCTGCTTCCGCCATGGCTCCGAAGACCGGAAAGGCTGCGAAGACTGCGAAGGCTGCAAAGGCTGCAAAGGCTGCGAAGTCGGCCGAGGCGCTGGAGCTCGAGGCGCTACGCAAGAAGCAAGTGCTTTTCCCCCCCGAGCTCACCCCGGAGGCGCTGCGGACGGAGTTCTACCTCTTCTGGTCGACGCAGACGCGGGCGCACCCGCGCACGCCGGTGCTTTCCGCCGAAGCTTCCAAGTCGAAAAAGTGTCCCCGAGGGTACTACTTCTTCCCTGTGTTCTTCTATTGCGGGCTCTACCCACCTTTTTCCACTTTTCTTTGCGACATCATGAACACCTATGGGTTTCATCTTCTCTACTTCACCCCCAACGCCGTTCTGACAATGGCGGTTTTCGCACACCTCTGCGAGAACTTTGTTGGAATCCTCCCCAATGTCGCTCTTTTTCGTCACTATTTCTCTCCCGGGCGAGAAAGGGGAGCCACCGGCTGGCGGAATCGCTGGACCTCTGGATGGGCATGAAGGAGGTGTACTTGACGGGCGAGCTCCGCAGCAAGTGGGACGAGTGGAGGGCGGAGTGGTGCTGGATCTGTGATGCCAATCCGCCGCCATTCACCAAACTGCGCGAGACCCGGGTGGTGCGTGGCAGCGACTGGAGCGCTCTGTCGCCAGACGACGCCAAGCTGACGATCGCCACCACCCGAATCCTTTGGCTCAGGCATGCCTGACTCACAACAGGGGCAGTTGGCGCGGATTTCCTTCGCCGCCGCATCGCCCCTCTGCAAGAGAGGGGGAGGCCCGCCTGGCTGTTTGGCGGACCGGCGGATTTCATGAGGCTGCGCCCATGCCTCAACTTCAACTTCACCATTCTGGAGCTTGACGGGGTGCTGAGGGAGATGTTCAAGCATGACCCCAACCATCCAGAATGGTTCAAGTTGCCGCAGGGCGTCGTCCCCTTGTGCAACAACTCCCAGCGCGATCACATCTGCGCAATGATGCCAGAGTGCGACTCGCACGGGATAAGTGCAAATTGGATAGAGCCCGCTGCCGAGGTCGTGCAGCAATTCTTCGATGAATTGGATAGAGCCCGCTGCCGGTCGCCGGGCCTTGCTGGGACGCGCGGGGCGTCATGGCAAGCCTTCTGGAAGCGCCTTGGTTGGTCTTCCCGGCAAGCTCCTCTTGCTGGGGCCTTGTTCTTCCCGGCAAGCTCCTTTTGCCGGGGCCTTGTCTACTTGGTCGACACTTTGTTCTTGAATGGCAGTAAGTGGAAACGACGGAGGGTCTTGGCGGGCGCCCGGCGAGCCTTGCCGCGGGGTGCTGCAACTGCCCGTGCATAAATTCGGGGTACTAAGGTACCCCTACTTTAGTACACCGTCACACCACAATTTCAAAGAGATCGAAGTTAGGTTCCGACACATCTTCTTTGTGAGTTGAAAACAGCTCATGGTAAAAGTTGGTGTTGATTAGAGTCCTGATTTGATGAGTACCTCACGCACAGCTGTGGATAAACATTGGCCCTTCCATCTTGAAACTTCCCTAGAAGAGCTTTCTCTAACATATTTGAACACACCACCCTTTGATCTAACAACCATTGTTGGAAGACTGAGGTACTCTCACTCAGCACTTCCGAGTCAATTCCTATGGTTTGCTTCAGAAAGCCCTTGGCACCTTCCTTGCATCCTTTCCCAAAGAAGATAGATGATTTCTGAAGATTCCCTTTCTGCCCAGAAGGCTCCTGATATATTGAAAGAATATCCTTTAATGCTTGAATATTTCTTTGTGATCCTTCCAAAAAAACTATACTATCATCTACAAACAATAAGTGAGTGACATGGGGGCCAGTGCTCCCAAAATTGACACCTTAATGCTATTTTCCATCTGAGCATTTTTTAGCGAGAAGCCCTCCACACAAAGTAAGAACAAATATGGTGAGAGGGGGTCCCCCTATCGGAGTCCTCATGAAGGTAGAAAGTTGCGCAAAAAATCACCATCAGCTTAACGGTGAACCTTGCAGTCATGACACATCTCATAATCATCTCAATCCACATTTGATCAAAGACAAATATCTCTAAAGTTCTTCTCAGAAAAGACCACTTGACTCTATCCTAAGCTTTCATCATGTCAACCTTGACTGCACAGAGTGAAAGTTTCCTCCTTCCTCCTCTAACTGCGTGCACACACTCATGAGCCACTAGAACATCATTCGTCATTAGTCGCCCGGGAACAAAAGCGCTTTGCTCTTCCGAATTAAGCACCGGGAGGATTTTCTTCAGTCTATTTGCCAACACTTTCACTGATATCTTATACAAAACATTACACAAGCTAATAGGGCGAAACTGTGATAGAAGCTCTGGTGAGTTGACTTTCGAGATCATCACAATAATCGCCTCAATTAAACTATCTGGTGTCGCCGCTCCTCCCAGAAATTCCCAAACTACTTTGCACACATCATCCTTTACCAACGGCCAGTGCCTTTGGTAGAACAGTGTTGGTAAACCATTCGGACCAGGGGCCTTTGTTGGTCCCATCTGAAAGAGTGTTGTCTCAATCTCTGCATATGAAACAGGAGTTGTTAACTTGCTGTTCATCTCGGGTGTAACAAGTCCTTCGAACAAGTACATAATTTGGTCTGCTCCATTAGAGCCTTCTGCTTTAAACATTTTTTCATAAAATGCTATAGCCATCTCTCTCATCCCTTCGTCTACCATGTATTTGGATCCATCCTCTCGCCCCAAACTCAACCCGTATTTTTACGTTTTCTGTTGGATGCACGGTTCCAAAAATACTGAGTATTCTGGTCAACCTTTTCAACCATCCATCTCTGGAACGTTGTTTGTACATTACTTCCCCCCTCTCATATATCTCTTTCAGTTGGCTCTCAATATCTCTCACCTCTTGTGTGTAGCTAGTTACAAGAGACCTTTCCTTCGCGCCTCAGAGCTGGTTCTTTAGCCTAGAAATTTGCCTCTTGATGGACCCAAAACTAAACGTTCCCACTCCTACATGTTGCGAGTAACTTAGCTCAGTTTGCCACACACTCCAGCTATCCCATTGGCCCTTCCGGCCTCTTGCCATGCTGCATCTACCGTTTGCTCGTACTGCTCATGCCTTGACCACATTTCTTCGTACCAGAATGGCCTCGCCCCCTTCGCCCGTGCAACTAGAGCTGTCTCCATTACAGGATCAGGATTGCCATGTGGTCCGATTCCTCAGTGATAATATTTTCCACCATATTATTAGGGAACATAGCCATAAAAGAATTGTTACAAGTAGCTCTGTCCAACCTAACTTGCACATTTTCGCCATCCTCTTTATTATTATCCCATGTAAAGGGTACCTAGTATAGCCCAAGTCTGCTAATCCGCAGTCGGATAAGCATTCCTTAAAATCTTCCATCTGTAAAAAAACTCCTTGGATTACCCCCACGCTTCTCTGCTTGTACCAAAATCTCATTGTAGTCCCCTGCGCACAACCATGACAAATTATCTTGCACCTTCAAATACCGCAGAGCATCCCAAGATTTCTTTCTTAGTTCTGTCTTGGGCTCCCCATAGAATCGAGTGAATCGTAGAGTTTTGCCATCAATCACAAGCTCTGCATCGATGAAGTATTGGGGCCATGGTCTAACTGTGGCTTGCACATTATCTCCCCACCATAAGGCTAGCCCTCCACTTTGCCCATTACAGTCCACAACCACTCCTTGACGAAACCCCAAGCTCCACTGTAACCTCTCCATAGCCCTCACTTTTTTCGTTGCCTCACTCAGAAATACCACCTCTGGGTTGTATGACTGTACCATGTCTCGTAGCTCGCGAAATGTCGAGTCCAACCCCAATCCTTGATGGTTCCAGGGTAGACAATTCATTGGTCCTGGCGGCCCTGCTGCTCAGGGTCTGCCGATCTAGCATTAGTTTCCTCGAGATGGCAAAACACACTAGAGGTTTTTTGCCTTGTGTCGCGAATGAACGAATCATTCTACACATGTGAAAGGATCGATATAGTTGACTTGAGGGGGGTGAATAGGCAACTAACAATTTTTAGCTTTTCTTTACCAAATTAAACTTTGCATCAAAGTAGGTTTTCTAGATATGCAACTAGGTGAACAACCTATATGATGCAACAACAACAAGCGCACAAGCAAGCAAGAGATGTAACACAAGTAATGCTTGCAAAAGTAAAGACGCGAGATAACCAAGAGTGGAGTCGGTGGAGACGAGGATGTGTTACCGAAGTTCCTTCCTTTTGAGGGGAAGTACGTCTCCGTTAGAGCGGTGTGGAGGCACAATGCTCCCCGAGAAGCCACTAGGGCCATCAGATTCTCCTCACGCCTCACACAATGTGAGATGCCGTGATTCCACTATTGGTGCCTCAAGGCGGCAACGAACCTTTACAAACAAGGTTGGGGCAATCTCCACAACTTAATTGAGGCTCCCAACGACACCAATGTAAGCTTCACCACAATGGACTATGGCTCCGAGGTGACCTCAACCGCCTAGGGTGCTCAAACACCCAACAAGAATAAGATCCGCTTAGGGATTAGTGGGGGAATCAAATTTCTCTTGGTGGAAGTGTAGATCGGGGCCTTCTCAACCAATCTCAAGCAAATCAACAAGTTTGATTGGCTAGGGAGAGAGATCGAGCGAAAATAGAGCTTGGAGTAACAATGGAGCATAGGGATGGAAGAGGCGGTCAACTAGAGGTAGGATACACCCCTTTTATAGCTATGGATAAAATCCAACCGTTATCCACTTATGCAGCCCGCAACATGCGGTACTGCCACTCTAGAAACGCGGTACTACCGCAAGGCCATGCGGTACTACCGTGAGGGACCACGGTACTACCGCGGCAGCTGTAGAGACTAGAACATGCCTGACTGAGAGCAGTACTTCCGCGAGCGCGGTACTACCGCTCCCCCTTGCGGTACTACTGCAAGGCAGGAAAGTCCTAGACTCGGAAGGGTGCGGATGAATAAAAATACATCTGTGCCTACTTTCGCTGGAAAACAAACGATGCAACAATCCGTTACGGTACTACCGCTAGGGAGCGGTACTACCGCATGGCAGCTGAAACAGGCCGCGCGCGGTACTACCGCGGAGGCGTGGATGTAAAAAATTACATCCGCCCCTACTACCGCGATGCAGCGGCACTTGGCCTGGGAGCCACGGTACTACGACTCCAGAGGAGCGGTACTACCGTGGGCTCATGCGTATTATCAGAGAGTGCGGCGGTACTACAGCTCCAGGAGCAAGATTACCGCAAGCTCAAAGAACAAGCAGCCGTGACAATCACATAGAGGATAAACGGGGGATGCTCCAAAGTGCACGGGAAAGGTGAGGACAAGGAAGGGAATGTGTACGTGATGATTCCACCCGAACCTTTCCGACGCGGACCCCCTCTTAATAGAACGGCTCTCCTATGACTCAAATCCACCAAAAAGAAACGTAGAAAAACGCCGTCTTCAATAGTCTTCGAGGGGCACCGAACCGTCTTGTGCCTAGCGATGAAGCATCTGAGAAACTCAAGGCACACGATTAGTCCGCAAAAGCATTGTCATCAATCACCAAAACACCTTAGGGATAAATATGCCCTTACAATCTCCCCCTTTTTGGTGGATTGATGACAATACGGGATTTGCACAAAGGGAAATAATATTGAGCAGAGGCAAACCCCTCCTCTCTAAAATATAGACGGCCTCCCCCTAGATGTGTGCAATCTAGATGGATGCTTTGGACTGCACAGCACACAAACTAGTATCAACACTCCCCCTATATTTTAGAGACAAGGCATGATCTTGCAAGGGTAAGACTAACATCTAAGCAAGAGCATAAAACATAGGTAGCACAATATATCACAAGCTCACTAAGATAGGTAGAGTGCATAAGTCTTACACCATATGAAGGAAAGCAAACCAAAGCAACCGAAATGAGGTTCAAACGAGGTTCAAACGAGAGAGCAAACACACCGAACACGCAGACACGACTTGCAAATCCCTACACTCTCTCCCCCTTTGGCATCGAGACGCCAAAAAGGCAGAGAGGACACCTACACACAAGGGGTGGCTCAAGCAAAGAAATCATCCCAACGCTCCTCGTCAGACTCGGCGGCAGGAATGGTCTCCTCGACGTCCTCCTCAGAATCAGTCCACTTGTAGCCTTGTTTCACCATCCACTCAGCCTCTGGAGTGATGCGATCCTCAGAACCGCCAGACACGTCCTCTCCATACAGCCTCATGATCTTCTTATCCTGGTGGCGACTCTCCTTGGATGCCACGTGAGTCCTGTACTGCCCCTTAGCTTGCATGCAGAAAAGAGTCTTCATCTTGTCCTTCAGCTTTTTGGCCCACGAGGGCTCAGAGGAACTATGGGAAGACCCAGCAGCACGGTCCTCAGCAACATCCTCTGCTCCAGCCTCCTCCTCATCAACAACCCTCCTAGCAGCAGACGCCTCAGCACGAGTAGTAGTGTTGGCCCAGTTGGGCTTGACACGGAGACTGATGGGATCATGCCGAATCCAGTCTGGAGCAAGGAACTCATCACCAGGGTACAACTTCTCCCAAGTCTTGGAGATCAACAGAAACAGGTATGGTCCATAGATAGGCACCTTGCAGTTGAACACCGCAAACCGAAGCTCACACCACATGATGTGTGAGACATCAAGTGGCTGAGTCTGAGACACACGTGCCTCCTCGTACAGGAGCATCATATCCACCATATAGGGATGAACCTTGTCCTTGTCGCCAATGCAAGGGAACAAAGAGTTGCGGAAGATGCGATACATGATATCCAGAAAGGAGTTGAGCACCCATGACGACTTGCCATTGGGAAGCACCTTCTCAACATAGAATGGCTGAATCTTGTCCTTGTTAGCAGACTCAGAATTGGCATGGGGGCGAACACCGATGGGTGTGTTGAGCCCGTCATCAGGAACCTAGAGCAGATCCATGAACTCCTTCCAGGTAGCAGTCAACTGACGGCCATTGGTCATCTAGGTCATCCTCCGCTCCTCCCAGAGTGAATGAAAACTGAGGCAAAGAACTGACAGATAAGCTCAGGGTCATAGTCAAGGTGGAAAGAGATCACATGTTCAATACCAAACTGCTCCACCAAGTCTAGAGCTTCTCCAAAGTACTCACGAAACTTGTCTTTCCTCAGGTCATGCATGTCTATCCACTTGACATCCACGTATGTATTTTGCTTGTTCTTGATGACATCCAGATAAGTGAGAGTCTGCTACTTGGACCAAACAATTCTCTGCCTCTAATGGTAGCACGAGGATTCACATACGGGTTGATCTGCCTGAGACGAATGTACTCAGAAGGGGGAATCTCATCCATGCCCTTAGCGGGTTCCTTGTGCTTGCTAGCGGAGGTCTTGACAGAGCGCTTGGGGGCAGTGGAGCCCTCTAGTTCTTCACCTGGATTGCGCAGACGCTTGGAGCCAGCGTCACGACTGGGATTGGAACGGCGAGAGCCACCACCTGAGACACAAAGTGCAAACACCCATGACAAGCAAAAAGGATCAATACAAAGACCACGGCAAAGCAAAAGAAACACATAGAAAGCATACGTGGTAATTGCCATCAGAGAGATTGGACCCAACGGTAGTACTGCCTGGTGTTGTGGTACTAAAATTTTAGTATCGCTCCTAGTCGCGGTAGTACTGTGTGAAGTCACGGTAGTACCGGGGCTGGGAGCGGTAGTAAGATCCTAGTGCCACAGCTCGTGCGGTAGTACCGCACCGGACGGGCGGTAGTACCGGTCGAGCGGTAGTACCGCACATGTGGCGCGGTAGTACCGCACCCCGTCAGATCCGAACCAGAATTTGAATCTAAGAAGAACCGCAAAACCTTGGTGGTACTACGGTTGATCAAATCTATCACAGGACAACATATCAAGTATAATCCCTACGCAATACTACTCTCCTACATCCTACTCTAGCATAGATTTAGCCTAAAATCTCAAGAACACATGTATCTCCCCAAAAACCTAGAGGCAAAGAAAACAACCAAAATGAAAGGGATTTGGGAAAGGACCTTGTTCCATTGCAAGAGCACGTGGTGGGGAACGATCCCACCAGACGGAATCGCTGGAGAGCAACCGGAAGCGGAGATCCGGTGATGGACTCCGGCCCCGTTCTTGAGCGAGCGAGAGAGACGACGTGGGGAAAAATAGACGAATGGGTATGGGGGAGTTAGAACTCCCCATGCCCGTCCTTATCCCCACCCGTCTGCGACAGCGCGGTAGTACCGCACATCATCGTGGTAGTACCGCTTGGGCTGAAGTACCGCACCAAAGCGGTAGTACCGCTCTCCCAGGCGGCAGTAAAAAATTACTGTCGCGCTGGGGCGGTAGTACCATGCTCTCCACACGCGGTAGTACCGTAGCAGGCTACGGTAGTACTGTGAGCTCAAGAAAAACAGGTTTCAAACACACGAAAAAGAGGTCTTCACAAGGAAACTTTGAGCACAAGAGACACTACAAGAACACGCTCAACACAAAAGCAGAAAGGCAAACGTCAACAAGAAGCAACCATGCGACACTACCTCTAAAAAGAGAGGGCGGTGGCCGGAGCCACCTATGTTTGAGTCAGTTGGTATGGCACCTCGAAGAATTATCCTTGCGCCCATGACCAAAACTCGTCTTTGAAGCACAAGTACCATCAAAAATGGCTAATGTGGAAGAGTTGATCGATTTATGCATAATGGGGGAGGGAGAGTTCATTGAGAGAACAACACTCCCCCTATGTCCATGCCTACACCTAAACTAGACAACAAGTTGAGTGTGGTGGGAGGTGCAAGGGTTCTAGTCATATTGCTCGAATCAATGATATTTAGCTCATGCCTTAACTCGCGAAATCTTGCTTCATCCAAGGGCTTCGAGAAAATATCTGCAAGGTTATCATGAGTGTTGACATACTTGAGCTCGATCTCCCCTCGCCTAATGTGATCCCGGATGAAGTGATACTGAATCTCAATATGCTTTGTCTTGAAATGTTACACTGGGTTGAGAGAAATCTTGATGGCACTTTCATTATCACACCAAAGAGGCACTTTGTCACAAATGACACCGTACTTCTTTAAAGTTTGCCTCATCCATAAGAGTTGTTCACAACAACTATCGGCCGCCACATATTCGGCTTCGGTGGATGAGAGAGACACACAACTTTGCTTCTTGGAAGACCAACTCACCAAAGAGCAACCAAGAAATTGGCACCCTCCAAAAGTGGACTTCCTATCCACTTTGTCTCCCACCCAATCGGAATCCGTATATCCTTCAAGCTTGAAGTTTGCTCCTCTTGGGTACCATAAGCCAAAGTTTGGGGTATGAGCCAAATATCAAAAGATTTGCTTGACCGCCACATAGTGGCTTTCCTTCGGTGCGGCTTGAAACCGTGCACATATTCCCACACTCAACGTGATATCCGGTCCAGATGCACAAAGGTAAAGCAAGAACCCAATCATGGAGGGATATACCTTTTGATCCACCGCTTTGTTGGGGAACGTAGTAATTTCAAAAAAATTCCTACGCACACGCAAGATCATGGCGATGCATAGCAACGAGAGGGGAGAGTATTGTCCACGCACTCGTGAGATCAGAAGCGAAGCGCTATGACAACGCTGTTGATGTAGTCGACGCCTTCATGATCCGACCGATCCAAGTACCGAACGTCACGGCACCTCCGAGTTCAGCACACGCTCAGCTCGATGACGATCCCGGACCGATCCAGAAAGTGTCGGGGATGAGTTCCACAAGACGATGGCGTGGTGGACGATGATGATGTTCTATCGCGCAGGCTTCGCCTAAACTCCGTGACGATATGACTGAGGTGGAATATGGTGGAGGGGGCACCGCACACAGCTAAGGAACGATCACGAGATCAACTTGTGTGTCCTAGGGTGCCCCTCGCCCCAGATATAAAGGAGCAAGGGAGGGGTGGCGGCCCAGGAGGAGGCGCACCAGGAGGAGTCCTACTCCCACCGGGAGTAGGATTCCCTCCTTCCAAGTAGTAGGAGTAGGAGTCATGGAAAGGGGAAGAGAAGAGAAGGAAGGAGGGGCGAGCCCCTCCCCTAGTCCACCCGGACTAGGCCTTGGGGCGCCCAACCTCTCTCTCTCTTTCCCCTAAAGCCCAATAAGGCCCATATACTCCCGGCGAATTCCGTAACTCTCCGGTACTCAAAAATACCGAATCACTCTGAACCTTTCCGAACTCGAATATAGTCGCCCAATATATCAATCATTACATCTCGACCATTTCGAGACTCCTCGTCACGCCCCGATCTCATCCGGACTAACTCCTTCGTACATCATAACTCATAAACTCATAATAAAACTGTCATCGAAACCTTAAGCGTGCGGACCCTACGGGTTCGAGAACTATGTAGACATGACCTAGAATTATTATTGGTCAATAACCAATAGTGGAACCTGGATGCTCATATTAGCTCCTACATATTCTACTAAGATCTTTATCGGTCAAACCGCATAACAACATACGTTGTTCCCTTTGTCATCGGTATGTTACTTGCCCGAGATTCGATCGTCGGTATCCAATACCTAGTTCAATCTCGTTACCGGCAAGTCTTTTTACTCGTTACATAATGCATCATTCCGTAACTAACTCATTAGTTACATTGCTTTCAAGGCTTATAGTGATGTGCATTACCGAGAGGGCCCAGAGATACCTCTCCAACAATCGGAGTGACAAAACCTAATCTCGAAATACGCCAACCCAACATGTACCTTTGGAGACACCTGTAGTACTCCTTTATAATCACCCATTACGCTAGACGCTTGGTAGCACCCAAAGTGTTCCTCCGGTAAACGGGAGTTGCATAATCTCATAGTTACAGGAAGATGTATAAGTCATGAAGAAAGCAATAGCAACATACTAAACGATCAAGTGCTAGGATAACGGAATGGGTCATGTCAATCACATCATTCTCCTAATGATGTGATCCCATTAATCAAATGACAACACATGTCTATGGTTAGGAAACTTAACCATCTTTGATTCAACGAGCTAGTCAAGTAGAGGCATACTAGTGACACTATGTTTGTCTATGTATTTACACATGTATTATGTTTCCGGTTAATACAATTCTAGCATGAATAATAAACATTTATCATGAAATAAGGAAATAAATAATAACTTTATTATTGCCTCTAGGGCATATTTCCTTCAGTCTCCCACTTGCACTAGAGTCAATAATCTAGTTCACATCGCCATGTGATTTAACACCAATATTCATATCTGTATATGATTAACACCCATAGTACTAAGGTGTGATCATGTTTTGCTCGTGAGAGAAGTTTAGTCAACGGGTCTGTCACATTCAGAGCCGTATGTATTTTGCAAATATTCTATGTCCACAATGCTCGCATGTGAGCTACTCTAGCTAATTGCTCCCACTTTCAATATGTATCCAGATTAAGACTTAGAGTCATTCGATCGGTGTTAAAACTTGTATCGACGTAACCTTTACGATTTAACCTTTTGTCACCTCCATAATTGAGAAACATATCCTTATTCCACTAAGGATAATTTTGACCAATGTCCAAAGGATCTACTCCTAGATCACTATTGTACTCCTTGCCAAACCCAGGCAGTAGTATACAATAGGTCTGGTCCATAGCATGGCATACTTTTATAGAACCTATGACTGATGCATAGGGAATGATTTTCATTCTCTTTTTTATTTTCTTCCATGGTCGGGATTTGAGTCTTACTCAATTTCACACCTTTGCAACACAGGCAAGAACTCTTTCTTTGACTGTTTCATTTTGAACTATTTCAAAATCTTGACAAGGTATGTTCTTATTGAAAAACTTATCAGGCGTCTTGATCTATCTCAATAGATCTTGATGCTCAATATGCAAGTAGCTTTACGGAGGTCTTTCTTTTAAAGAACTCCTTTCAAATACTCCTTTATGCTTTACTGAAAAATTCTACATCATTTCTGATCAACAATATGTTACTCACATATACTTATCAGAAAGGCGGTAGTGCTCCCACTCACTTTATTGTAAATACAGGCTTCATCGCAAAAGTCTGTATAAAACCATATGCTTTGATCAACTCATCAAAGCGTATATTCCAACTCTGAGATGCTTGCACCAGTCCATAGATGGATCACTGGATCATGCACACTTTGTTAGCACCTTTAGGATTGACAAAACCTTCTGGTTGTATCATATACAACTCTTCTTTAATAAATCCATTAAGGAATGTAGTTTTGACATCCATTTGCCAAATTTCATAAAATGTGGCAATTGCTAACATGATTCGGACAGACTTAAGCATTGCTACAGTTGAGAAAATCTCATTGTAGTCAACACCTTGAACTTGTCAAAAAACCTTTTTGCAACAAGTCGAGCTTTTGTAGATAGTAACACTACTATCAATGTCCGTCTTCCTCTTAAAGATCCATTTATTTTCTATGGTTTGCTGATCATCGGGCAAGTCCACTAAAGTCCACACTTTGTTCTCATACATGGATCCCATCTCAGATTTTAGGGCCTCCAGCCATTTCGCGGAATCTGGGCTCACAATCGCTTCCTCATAGTTCGTAGGTTTATCATGGTCTAGTAACATGACTTTCAAAACAGGATTACCGTACCACTTTGGTGCGGACCGTACTCTGGAAGACCTACGAGGTTCTATAGTAACTTGATCTGAAGTTTCATGATCATCATCATTAGCTTCCTCACTAATTGGTGTAGGAATCACTGGAACTGATTTCAGTGATGAACTATTTTCCAATTCGGGAGAAGGTACAGTTACCTCATAAAGTTATACTTTCCTCCCACTCACTTCTTTCGAGAGAAACTCCTTCTCTAGAAAGGATCCATTTTTAGCAACGAATTTCTTGCCTTCGGATCTGTGATAGAAGGTGTACCCAACAGTTTCCTTTGGGTATTCTATGAAGACGCACTTCTCCGATTTGGGTTTGAGCTTATCAGGATGAAACTTTTTCACATAAGTATCACAGCCCCAAACTTTAAGAAACGACAACTTGGGTTTCTTGCTAAACCACAGTTCATATGGTGTCGTCTCAACGGATTTAGATGGTGCCCTTTTTAACGTGAATGCAGCTGTCTCTAATGCATAACCCCAAAACAATAGTGGTAAATCAAGAAGAGACATCATAGATCGCACCATATCAATAAAGTGCGGTTACGACGCTCGACACACCATAACGCTGTGGTGTTCTGTGGCGTGAGCTGTGAAACTATTCCACATTGTTTTAATTGAAGACCAAACTTGTAACTCAAATATTCGCTCACGCGATCGATCGCAGAAACTTTATTTTCTTGTTACGATGATTTTTCCACTTCACTCTAAAATTCTTTGAACATTTCAACTATTTCGGACTTATGTTTCATCAAGTAGATATACCCATATCCGCTCAAATCATCTTGTGAAGGTCAGAAAATAACGATACTTGCCACGAGCATCAACACTCATTGGATCGCATACATCGGTATGTATTATTTCCAATAAGTCAAGAGTTTGTTCCGAGAATGGAGTTTTAGTCATCTTGCCCAAAAGGCACGGTTCGTAAGCATCAAATGATTCATAACCAAGTGATTCCAAAATCCATCTTTATGGAGTTTCTTCATGCGCTTTACAATCGATATGACCCAAACGGCAAGGCCACAAATAAGTTGCACTATCATTATTAACTTTGCATCTTTTGGCATCAATATTATGAATATGTGTATCACTACGATCGAGATCCAACAAACTATTTTCATTGGGTGTATAACCATCGAAGGTCTTATTTATGTAAACAGAATAACAATTATTCTTTAACTTCAAATGAATAACCATATCGCAACAAACATGAGCAAATCATATTCATGCTCAACGCAAACGTTAAATAACATTTATTTAGGTTTAACACTAATCTCGAAAATATAGGGAGTGTGTGATGATGATCATATCAATATTGGAACTATTTCCAACACTCATCGTCACTTCCCCTCAACTAGTCTCTGTTTATTATGTAACTCATGTTTCGATTTACTAATTTTAGCAACCGAACAAGTATCAAATACTCAGGGGCTACTATAAACACTAGTAAGGCACACATCAAACACCTGTATATCAAATACACCCTTGTTCACTTTGCCATCCTTCTTATCCACCAAATATTTAGGGCATTTCCGCTTCCAGTGACTATTTCGTTTGTAGTGTAAGCACTCAGTTTCAGGCTTTGGTCCAGCTTTGGTCTTCTTCACGGGAGTGACAACTTGTTTTCCATTCTACTTGAAGTTTCCCTTTCTTTGCCTTTGCCCTTTTCCTGAAACTAGTGGTCTTGTCAATCATCAACACTTGATGCTCTTTCTTGATTTCTACCTTCGTCGATTTCAACGTCATGAAGAGCTCGGGAATCGTTTTTGTCATCCCTTGCATACTATAGTTTATCACGAAGTTCTAGTAACTCAGTGATGGTGACTAGAGAATTCTGTCAATCACTATCTTATCTGGAAGATTAATTCCCAATTAATTCAAGTGATTGAAGTACCCATACAATCTGAGCACATGCTCACTAGTTGAGCGATTCTCCTCCATATTTTAGGTATAGAACTTGTTGGAGACTTCATATCTCAACTCGGGTATTTGCTTGAAATATTAACTTCAATTCCTGGAACATCTTATATGGTCAATGACGTTCAAAACATCTTTGAAGTCCCGATTCTAAAGCCGTTAAGCATGGTGCACTAAACTATCAAGTAGTCATCATATTGAGCTAGCCAAATGTTCATAACGTCTACATCTGCTCCTCGCAATAGGTTTGTCACCTAGCGGTGCATCAAGGACATAATTCTTTCAGGCAAAGAATGAGGATAAACCTCGATCACGGATCCAATCCGCATCATTGCCACTAACATCTTTCAACACGGTTTTCTAGGAACATATCAAAATAAACATATGAAAGCAACAACGCGAGCTATTGATCTATAACATAATTTGCAAAATACTACCAGGACTAAGTTCATGATAAATTAAAGTTCAATTAATCATATTACTAAAGAACTCCCACTTAGATAGACATCCCTCTAATCTTCTAAGTGATTACGTGATCCATATCAACTACACCATGTCCGGTCGTCACGTGAGATGGAGTAGTTTCAACGGTGAACATCAATATGTTGATCATATCTACTATATGATTCACGCTCGACCTTTCGGTCTCTGTGTTCCGAGGCCATATCTGTTATATGCTAGGCTCGTCAAGTTTAACCTAAGTATTCCGCGTGTGCAACTGTTTTGCACCCATTGTATTTGAACATAGAGCCTATCACACCCGATCATCACGTGGTGTCTCAGCACGAAGAACTTTCGCAACGGTGCATACTCAGTGTCGGTGTCAAAACCGGCGGATCTCGGGTAGGGGGTCCCGAACTGTGCGTCTAGGCGGATGGTAACAGGAGACGAGGGACACAATGTTTTTACCCAGGTTCGGGCCCTCTTGATGAAGGTAAAACCCTACGTCCTGCTTGATTAATATTGATGATATGGGTAGTACAAGAGTGGATCTACCATGAGATCAAGGAGGCTAAACCCTAAAGCTAGCCTATGGTACGACTGTTGTAATGTATGTTGTCCTACGGACTAAAAGCCCTCCGGCTTATATAGACACCGGAGGAGGCTAGGGTTACACAGAGTCGGTTACAATGGTAGGAGATCTACATATCCGTATCGCCAAGCTTGCCTTCCACGCCAAGGAAAGTCCCATCCGGACACGGGACAGAGTCTTCAATCTTTTATCTTCGTAGTCTTGGAGTCCGGTGGACGATCATAGTCCGCTGTCCCGACACCCCTAGTCCAGACTCCTCAAGAGCTCCTTTAACCAGGCTTCAATGACGATAAGTCCAGTAGCGTTTATAGTCTTCGGCGTTGCAAGGCGGTTCTCCTTCAAATTCCATGTACCGCCGAGCAAAGTGTCCGCTTCATCTTAAATATCTTGTGTTCCTCGGCTTCTACACCAAATAATGGCCTTTTTCCACGCTGTCGCACTAAAGCTTAAAAGCCAGGTGTCTTTTATGCTTTCACCCCTAGTCGTGCGAGCCGTCCGCCTACAAAGGAGGCAAAAATCCAGATCCAAACCACACCATCTTCCTCCCATGAATACTTCACCGGAGCGCCTTTGACCTAAAAATCCATTCCATCATGGACCGCCGACGCTGCTCCTCTTCTCGCCCCCCCCCACCGCCAGGATTGGAGGAGGTGCGCTGTTCGCACAACGAGCTAGTGAAGCTCCAAGCGGGGATATCTCCTCCGACCTTCATGGTCCGGTTCGAGCCGGGCTGGTCACTTATCAAGGTGGGAGGCAAGCGGAGGCTACCCCAAGCCCCAATAAGGGGAGCGAGTATGCTTCGCCCCTTATCTCGATAAGGGGACTCGGATTCCCAATACATCCGCTCCTCCGCTGGCCTCGGAGTTCTACGGACTCCAGCTCCACCACCTCACACCCGCCTCGTCTTGCATATCGCGGGCTACGTAGCTCTTTGCGAGCTGTTCCTCGGCATTGAGCCCCATTTTACATTGTGGAAGAGGCTGTTCTACTCGCACTTCGTTCTCACGAGGGGTTCATATATCAAGTGGGCGGCGCCAAATATGGCGATCGCCGGACCGGATACCCATCCGTACTCCCAAGAAGGCGCCCCAAGACCGGCCTTTAGAGTGGTTTACATAGGAGACGCCCGCTGCGGACCCAGTCCAGATTGGCCTCCCGGAGTTTAGTGCTGCTCCCCTCGAAGAACGCCTCACCGGGCGCCCACGGAGCCCCCGCCAGGAAGACAAGAGCGCCCATTACTTGATGGGCCAATAAGATTGCTGGCCCACTGGGTTGACCATGATTGAGTCATGGCAATATGCATCATGCGGGGGTACAGCCATTGCAATATAGAGGCCACCCTATGTGGGATTTCAACGGGAAGATGATGTTACCCGCCATGGCCAAGAAGGGCCGGACTCGACCGAGGACTCGTGAAGACCCCTGTCCGGTCTGTACAAGGGGGAGAAGGAGGACTTCCTTCGAACGAACCCTTTAAATGGGTTTTCCATGAACAACCCTAGGGGATGGGTAAGCGAACACTTTTAAGGGATCAACCCATGCTTTCGAAGTTTAGGCTTCCTACATTATGTCTTCGGTGCAGGATCTACGCCGGACTGTGGAGAACATGGTAAGTCCTGCTCCGCAACCCGAGGATCCGGAAAGATCCCTGGATCCGGCCTCCGAAGAGGATTCGGACATCGAGGTGGAGCTGATCGACGGGGTATTTCACCAGCTCAGCATGGACAATGCTTTGGTTGCCATTACGGCGGACTACCCCGGACTGTGTCCGGCTTCCTAGGTGACTGTGACCGAGGTCCGGACACCATTATCTCTTCCTTGCCCATTTCTAACCTTCGTGAACGATGGTATTTTGCAGGAAGCGCCTTCACGGCGGGAAGCCGAGCCCGCAGCGGCTGACCTACAGAAGTCAGTCCGGACCAGTAGGCGGAAAAGGAGCGCGGTGCAGACGGAAACGTCGCCGCAAAGGTATAGCTCGTATTTGAATTTTCAGAGCAACGTTCCTAGGAAGCGTCTGAGTGCTCATGATCTTTATAGGAGAAAAGCGCCACGGATCATGGGCGCAGGTTGCTGATCCAACCTACACCGGCCAGGCTCCAGCGCCCGGCCCGGAGGGCGAGGCAAGCGCAAGACGCGGGCTGGATCCTTCTCCAACGGAGGACACCGACAGACTATCCACCACCAAGTCTGAGGTGGAGAGCGCCATGAACCATAGGCGCCGCCGGACAGTATTTCGTGAAGCGTGCTTCTCCCCTGAGGCATTAGACGCCTTTAACGCAGGGGACGCGCATCTCCGTGCCGCTCAAGATGGTTTTACCAGAGCCACGGAGCAGTATGTGAAGGACATACGGGTAAAAGAATTTTAATGGTTATATATACCAGTAGCCCCCGAGACTTAAAGTAGTTATGTTAACTGATTTAAGGATCATTTGAAACGCAGGCTCTTACCGAGAAGAATGCCCACTGTCTCAGAGCTGCAAGAATGCAAGGCCCAACTTGAGGTCAAGACTTGTCGCCGCAGGAGGAGACGCAGAGACCCTCCTGGTAACACATTTTATTAATATAAGCGATGTGCGGCGGCGCGAAAGTCTAATAGTGACATTGCAGGTGCCACGACAAGATCCGGACAGTAAGACCATCGCGCCACCAAGGTCGGCGAGAGGGTGCTGAATAGGGTGTAGCAAGAAAGGAACAAGCTCCAAGATGCCAACACCCAGCTCGGAGAAGAGCTGAAAGGCGCTCAAGCCGGGCTTTCCAGCTCCATTAAGGAGAATCAGCGGCTTCGTCGCGGCATTTATAGTAAGTGCTTAAGCGGACTCTTTTGAAAAGAAGAGTTCGGCGAGGAAGTAAATTGACATAATATGTCTTGTAGGTATACTCACAGGTCGCCCTGCGGAGGAGATGCCCATATCAACGGGTGATCAACTTCCCGAGCTGTTGCAACTGCTCGACCAAGTTCGGTAGGCGATGAGCGGCGGCGTCCAAGCTTTATGGCCAGCCTTCTCCTTACCCGAGGGCCTTGGGGAGCTTGCGGAGAAGCTTCGGGGAGTGCGGCAGCGCTTCCGTTTATGGAAGATTTCGGCTTGCCGTCAAGGTGCCAGGGAGGCTTGGGCCATGGTGAAGACGCGTTACAAAAAGGCGGATCCCAACCACATGGCCGAAGTTGGACCGGTGGGGCCCGATGGGAAGGAGATCCCTGTGAGTTTAGAGTACATCCAAGTAGAGTTGGCTGCTAAATTTTCCCAACGGGACTGTAAGTTAGACAGCCTGTTAGACGGGATTGAGGAGGAATACAATCAGTAAATTTGACAATGTATGTTTTCCTTTAAAGTGACATGTGAAATGCCTTCTAGCCGGATTGTAGATCGTTTGTCTTTGCCGACCTTTTCGCTTCAACCTCGGGACCCTAGAGTCTGGAGTGTGTCCGAATACCTTCTTGGTTAAGAAACAACCGTGGTATGCATGGAGACAAAGCGAGGGTCATTAATGCTTTATCGCATAAGTGCCCAACTAGTTATGTTATATTACATGGTTAGTAAGAAACATCTTCCAGGAGAATAGTTCCGTTAAGGGTTCCTTTCTCGAGGCATGCCCTAAAGTGCATGTCCGGACTGCAAAGAAAGCAAAAACATCTGGGGCGGATAGATAAATAGGTAAAAGTTCATCTTTTAAGTCACCAATCAATGTTCCCTTAAGAACGCTTAGCTTTCGGCTTCACCCACCGAGGTACACATCCGCCGACCCGGCAAGAATAATCGCAGAGGTGCTCCTTTACCTCCTAGCCGAACAATCGGGAACGCAGGGTAAGCATGTGAGTCGTGCAACCCAGCTTGGCCAAAACTTAAGTCATATCGATGCATATAATGGCGAGTAAAAGGTACATGTGGAAGCTTGACACATGTGCTGGGTATGAAACCCTTATAATTGAGCTTCTGTAAAAGAAGCCCCCAGGAATAATGAGTGCGGATGGCACATCATGTGTATGCGAAAAATGCGAAAATAGGCCCGTAAGGGCTTTTGAATAAAAAGGTATGAAATGAGAAACAAAAGACAGCCGAAGTGTAAAAGTTTGGACGGGGAAGGGATGAACTCTTAGTCGGCGCTAGGCATAGAATCGCCGAGGCGGGCTGCGCTCCATGGATTCGGCTCGAGTCGGTTATCCGACACATGTCGAGACGGTATGCTCGCCGGTCGACTTGATCGACAATGAAGGGCCCCTCCCATTTGGGCTTGAGCTTGTCCTTTTTCTTGTCCGCAGCGAGAACTAGTTCACCAACGTTGTAAGTCTTAGCCCGCATTTCTCGCTTTGATATCTTCGCCTGCTGCCGATAAAATGCGGAACGAGCCTTCACGACGCCGCGTTCTTCCTCCAATGTGTCCAGCTATCCCGCCGATCAAGCTCGGCTCTCTTTCCTCGTACATGCGCACTCGAGGTGAGTCATGAATAATGTCGCAGGCAAGACTGCCTCTGCGCCAGATACCATAAAAAATGGTGTGAATCCGTAGTACGGTTAGGCGTTGTCCACAGCCCCGTGAGTACGGAGTCGAGCTCCTCGACCCAAAGGCGTGTCGATTTAGTAAGTGACCGCACTAGTCCGGGCTTAATGCCGCCATTATTAGACCATTTGCTCGCTCCACTTGACCGCTGGTTTGAGGGTGATAGATCAAGCGTAGTCGAGCTTGATGCCCATATTTTTGCACCATGACTTAACCTCGCCGGCTGTGAAGTTCGTGCCGTTGTCGGTGATGATGCTATGGGGACTCAGAGCGTGTACTACCCGGATATAAATTCTATCACTGGTCCGGACTCTGCCGTTTTGACCAGTTTGGCCTCTATCCATTTGGTGAATTTATCCACCATGACCAATAGGTATCTTTGCTTGTGGGTTCCCCTTTAGGGTCCAACCATATCAAGCCCCTGCACCGCGAACGCCAAGTAATGGGTATAGTTTTGAGGGCGTGGGCGCATGTGGCTCGATTAGCAAAGAGCCGACAACCAACGATTTCGACTAAGTCCCGGCGTCTGCCTAGGCCGTCGGCCAATAAAATCCTGTACGGAATGCCTTTCCTACAAGGGCCCGGGCTGCTGCGTGGTGTCCGCCTAGTCCGGCATGAATTTCAGCCAGGAGGTTTTGCACTTCCTCTTCGGAGATACACCTTTGAAGGACTCCGGTTGTACTTTTCTTATAAAGTTCTCCCTCATGGACCTTGTAGGCTTTCGATCGCCGGACTATGCAGCGGGCCTCGTTTTGGTCTTCGGGAAGTTCCTGCCTAAGTAAGTAGGGTAGGAAAGGTTCTGTCCACGGGGCGATCACTGCCATTATGACGTGGGCTGAAGGTGTTATGTCATCGGCTGAACCGCCGATTGGCGCGGTTTTTTCCGGTTTGTCACTTCCGGGCTCCACTTCCCATAGTACGGATAGCTTGAAGAGCCGCTCCAGAAGATATTTGAGGACAACATCACGCTTGGCACCGGCGCGTACAAGACGTCGGCCGCTTGGTTATTATCTCGGGCTATGTGATGGAATTCGAGTCCTTCAATCCGAGTGACATTTTAGGACAGCGTTGGATATGCTGCCATTTTGGATCCTTGGCGTCAAGTCTCCGCTTATTTGGGATATTGCAAGGTTTGAATCCTCGCAAGCACCTCTAGGCGTTGAATGCCCATGGAGATCGCCATCCGGAGACCATGTAACAGGCCTCGATTCGCTGCATTGTTGGAGTCCGTACATTATTTGAAGTACATATGGATCGTGTCTCCGGTTGGGGACGTCAATACGACGCCAGCCCCCAGCCCGCCAACATTTTAGAGCCGTCGAAATGCATAGTCCAATTGAGTATGCGCCGCACTTTTAGGGAGTTCGCCGTCCATTCGCGACAAAGTCAGCCGTAACTTGTGACTTTATAGCTCTCCTAGGTTTGTAAGTTATATCGAATGGTAAGAGCTCAATGGCCCATTTTGCAATCCTGCCCATTGCGTCGCGGTTATTTATAATGTCATTGAGTGGTACTTCCGAGGCCACTGTTGTCGAACACTCTTGAAAGTAGTGCCGGAGCTTCCGGGATGCCATGAACACCGCATATGCTATCTTCTGATAGTGCGGTAACGGACTTGCAGGGGTTAACACAAAGGATACATAATACACCGGTTTTTGAAGGGGAATTTGTGCCCTTCGCTCTCGCTCGACGACGAGGACCGCGCTTACAACTTGATGTGTTGCTGCGATGTATAACAACATTGGTTCGCCTGCATTGGGTGCAGCCAGACCGGATTTGTTGCCAATATGGCCTTTATTTCTTCGAAGTTCTAAGTGGCAGCATCCGCCCACTCAAGTGTTCGTGCATACCGAGGAGGAGATAGAGGGCAACGCCTTTTCTCCTAGACGGAGATAAAGTAGCTTAGAGCTGCCACGCATCCTGTTAATTTTTGTATTTGTTTGAGGTCTTTGGAATGTCCAACCGTGATGAGCTCGATTTTAGCCGGTTTGCTTCGATTCCTCTACCGGACACGATGAAGCCCAGCAGCTTTTCGGCTGGTACGCCAAAACACATTTTTCCGGATTCAACTTGATGTCGATGCTCGAGGTTGTCGAACGTGAGCCTCAAATCGCCTACTAGAGTTTCGACATGTTTTGTTTTGACGACCACGCCATCTACGTATGCCTCGATCGTTTTGCCGATCCGTAGCCGACATGTTTGAATCATGCGCCGATATGTTGCGCCGCATTTTTAAGTCGAAGGGCATCGTGTTGAAGCGAATGGTCCGTAAGGGGTGATGAATGCCGTGGCGGCTTGGTTCTGCTTCCGCCATCTTGATTTGATGGTAGCCGAGTATGCGCCGAGGAAACACAATGAATCGTGTTTCGCGATAGCATCGATAATTTGGTCGATGCGGGGAGAGGAAGGGATCCTTTGGGCAAGCCTTATTGAGGTCTTTAAAATCGACACAAAGGCGCCAGGATTTGTCCTTCTTGGTACCATTACCAGATTTGCTAGCCAATCCGGATGTTTGATATCTCCGATGAATCCGCTTCCAATAGTTTGGCTAGCTCTTCTCCCATTGCCTGCCTTTTGGGTTCGAAAATCGTCAAGAGCCTGCTTGATCGGCTTGAATCCTTTTAGGATGTTTAGGCTGTGTTTCGCCAATCATGGGATTCGGGCATATCCGAAGGGTGCTGTTTAAAATGTCCCAATTTTCCCAAAGGAATTCGCGCAATCTGGCGCCTACTGGGTTCAATTGTGCCCCAATGGAGGCCGTTTTGTTGGGTCCGTTGGATGGACCTGGAATTTTGTTATTTCATCTGCTGGTTTGAAGGAGGTGGACTTGGATCTTTTATCGAGTATCACATCGTCCCAGTTCACCGTGGAGCGCAACACGTTGAGTTCTTCTGCCGCTAAGGCTTCGGATAGTGCCTTGAGGGCTAGTGCGGCTGTCTTGTTTTCGGCGCGGAGTGCTATGTCCGGATCACTAACGAGAGTGATTATTCCGCTGGGCCCAGGCATTTTGAGCTTCATGTACCCGTAAGGTACTGCTTGAAAAATTGTGAATGCCTCTCGTCCTAATATGGTGTGATATCCGCTGCTGAACGGGCCACTTGAACGTGACTTCTTCCGATCAGAATTGTCCGGCGAATAACACCACATCGAGTGTGATTTTTCCGTGCAGCGCTTCCGGCTAGGGATTATTCCTCCAAGGTTGTGCTGCTTCGCTCAATACGGCTCCAATCGATTTCCATTTTTCGCAGAGTTTCCTCGTAAATGAGGTTTAGTCCGCTGCCGCCATCCATGAGGACTTTTGTCACCGAAAGCCGCCCACTATGGGACTAAGCACCAAAGGCAGCCGGTGCTCGCTGTTCGAATTTAGGCTCGTCGCCGGGCGTTGAAGGTAATAGTTGTGTCGCCCATGGATTTGCTGTTGCTACTTGGTAGACTTTGGCGAGCCCGCTGGATTGTTCGCCTGATATTGTTTGATGCGAAGGTCTCAAGACTGTTGATACCGCATCGGTATTGTTGGAGTGGTTTCGGCTAGAAGCTCCTCGCCACTTTTGGCCACCTGCCGTAATATCCAACATGCTCAAGGCTATGTGTTGGGACGGCTCCTCTCAGATTATGAAGCTTACAGGTCCATTGAGCCATCCCTCCAAGACGGTTCCGCGCCCCTTATTGGGTTTTTTTTTTTTTTGCATCCGGGGCCCGAGTGTGAGGCACCCTTTTGTTGCGGATCGGGTTGGGGCGGATTATCCCAAATTTGGTTTTCGGTTTTCCGAACCTCTCCATCGCACAAGATTTTCAGATTATGGACGCATGATCGGCGTAAATGTGTAATTTTGCGACGATCGATGGCGCTCAATATTCCCTTGTCCGCAATTATTGCGTAAGATTGAGATTGCATTTTCCTCTCGGCAGTCCTTTATCCCGTCCATAACCGGGAGGAATCGCCCAAGAGTGATGTACTGCTTCAGCGGGCTCTTGCCAGATTAGAGATAGATCGATATGTCCGGGCGGGTGGGTGGACTAAAGTCCGGATCCCTGCCCATCTTGGGGCTCAAAGGCCGAGGAGTTTCCGAATTTGAAGCTTGGGTTGCTGGACACGATCCAATGAGTCCGAGCGATGCATGGTTTTAAGTTCAATGCTCGATCAAGTCCGCCCCTCCGCCAGAATCCGCATGGAGGGTTCGGGAACCGGACATGAATAGTTTTCAATACAGCGAAGAGTTGTCGATGTTCTCTACCATCGCGACGTGGTGGGTGGCCCGGGAGAGTTAATATCTCTCGATCGGTTTTAAGCCCAATCTAGTTGTAGTCCGTGAAGCGACTCCCTGTGGCGGCGATGTGATCCAAGAGCTCGTTAATGGGCGAGAGCTCTATTGGATCCAACTGTTCATGTAACGACCAAATCTCAAGGATTTGAGTCTCGGCTTACCGTGCTAGTCCCCGGATCAAACTCGCTAGCACACACAAGATAGATGAATACCGTAATAGCAAGTGCATCATTTATTACATCGTATGATCCGTAATATATAAAATAAAACAATCTGCATAGCACTTGGCTAGCTTTATTCAATCAAATAGCGGAAAGTAGCGTAAAATAACGATGAGTCCCATCATAGCCCATCGGGCGATGCCGAAAAGTGCATCGCGACCCTAACGGTACCTTACTCTTCGCCTCAATATCCCGCAACATGAGACATTGCAGCCATATAGGTCAATACTTTGAATGTATTGGCAAGTTACACAGAGTAATAATATAGCGACCTACATGTATATGCATAGTACAACAAAGGAAGGCTTGAGGGTTTATTTTGCATAAAGCTGATTTTATCCTAATAACTACCTAATAGTCAATTTTTTTATTTAGTTCTTTTATTACTACAATTAAATACACAAGGTTGAGTTGGCCAAAATCAACTCCAACCTACCCTTTATTAAGTTGCCCACAAATATTATTAAGTGTCACATCCACAAGATCATCCAACAACCTGTAATGGCATAGTGGCTCAATTTACCCATAACCGGGGCACGGCTAATCATGATTAGTTTTAATACTCGCAGAGTTTAGTACGCTTTACCCACTTGACCCAATCCAAGATTGAGACGAAGTCTTTCGTATACCCCTAGTCCCAACAGAGGCCCATCCCAACTATTATATCTACATCCGCCGCACATCCGTAAGGGTTCCACAACCGATCAACTAAGCCAGAGCCCATATAGCCAAGGCCGCACATGGAAGCTACTAGTCACTAAGTCTGTCTCGATCTTTTTGAACCCGGGCGGCCGCCCACTTACATTCGTGAGGGTAAAACCATGATGTTCTTGAAACCACCCTTCAATACCAATTCCGCCCAGAGGTGAATTGAGTCCTCAATTACTACTCAATTTGATTATATTTATAATCCTCACATAATCCCAATGTATACACTAACCACCCCCGTCTACAAAGCATAGCAAACTACAACTACCACGATTTGCAAAAGACGGGAAGATAGCTCAACATCATATAGCAAAATAATATAGTAATCATATACATGCATATATTCATAGTGTGATATAACTACATGCATAGAAAACAATAGGTAAAAGATGATCAACATGTAACTTGCCTTGGTTACGGTTCAGAAAGTCACACTCGACAATAGTTTGCCTCAAGACCGGACAATCTACACGTTTCACACAATTCAACAAATCAATCACCGGACCACGAAACGAACCAAAACAAAACCAACAGCAAGAAAACCAATTTTAAAACACAACAACAGAAGCTTAACAGCACCTAAATTGCACTACGGTCACAACGCAAAAAGAATCACTCGAATCCGATAAACGGTTTGAGAGTTATGGCCTCCGGAAGGTTTAGTTCAAATTCAAACGAATTCAAATTTGAACAGAGCAAACATGTGCAAAGTTGGTACTGTGATATTGTGCTGATTTTTGTGAGTGCACAGGAAAAAGAATTACCTAATTTGGACAAATATACTAAGAGTTATAGCAAATTGAAATTTGGAGTGAAAAATTGAAAAAAAAAAAACAAAGAATGTAAATCGCCCGTCTCAGAGCGAACTCCTCAGGCGCTGCCCCGTAGCTAATCGCCACGTGGCGCTTGGTGACTGGTCGACGGCTGCTGTGCGCATGTGCTCACCAGAAGCAGAGGACGGCGGCGGTGGCGCTCCTCCGGCGACTCTCCGGCGAGGGGGAAGTGACAGGAGGATGCGGCGGTGAGTGGTGGAGGTGGTGGTGGTGTTCAACGGCGGCGGGCGTCCTCTGCGGGCGGCGGTGACGACGTGAACGCGGTGTGCTCCGGTGAAGTCGGCCGGCGGGTTCCTCTCCCTCTGCTGCGTTTTCGGCAACACAAATACGTCAGGCAAGGGCGGCTTCGAGCGGGGAATCGAGTGGAGCAGGCGGCACGGCTCTGCGAGCTCTTACGGTGGCGCAAACGAGCGATGAAGACGGCGTCCTCGGAGCTCCTCCGACGAGATCTGTTTCGCCCTAGCTGCTCGTGCGGACGAGGAAAGGACGGAGAAGGGCTGCGGTAGGGTTTTTCGGGGTCTTGGGCTCGCGCGTGATGTCCCTGGCTCGCACGGGATCAAACAGGGGCGCAGATCGATCCGGATCGGCCTCGGCGTGCGCGTGGCCGCTGCCCGGCCAGGTGGAAGATGGGTGCGGCCCGCTGGTCGCTGGTCGGGCGAGGTGGATCGGGCGCGGCGAGCGATGCGGGTCAGTCAAGGGAAGGTATCGCCGCTAGGTTTAGCGGGCTGCGGGCGGTGGGGTTTGTGGGCCGCAAGTGGTGTGGGGCGCTTGGGCGGCTGGCTGGTCGGGCATTGGCTAAGCTGGTTGGTCGGTTCACCGGTGTTCTCTTTTTTACACACAACAATGTAAACACAAATAACTAAAATAAAATAATCACAATAAAAACTAAACAAAAATATAGATACACACAGTAAAATATATACTACTAATATAAACTACAGGAACACTAGTTCCTCATCTAATGCAATTTTGGAAAATCATTTTTAATGCAAAAGGCCACACAAACAGCAATAAAACAGACAAATAAAATATTTTTAAGATCACAAAAATTACCAGAACATATCATATGAACTGGAAATAATATTCTGCACATTATGAACATTTTTTAAAATAGGGGAGAAGTCATGTTATCTCCACTCCAAATAAATTGCCTTTTGTGGCATAATGATTTGAATATTCTGAAAAAGCAAATAATGCAATAAATATATGATATGCATATGAATGATCTATTAACATCCTAATTTAGGAAAATTGGGATGTTACAGTTCGGCAGCTTTCGAGCTGACGCGAAGATTGCTTCTGACGACTTGAGAAGTCATTGTCGAAGCAGCGGCCGGACAGGCGGTCATAAGAAAACCACCTAGCCGGATAGTTTGGCCGGCGGCCAAGGCCCCTTCGGCGAAAACACCATTTTTTAAGACGGGTGGAGGCATATGCCCTATCGGTGACGACACAGAGGAACTCTCAATGAAAGCACCAATGTCGGTGTCAAAACCGGCGGATCTCGGGTAGGGGGTCCCGAACTGTGCATCTAGGCGGATGGTAACAGGAGACGAGGGACACGATGTTTTTACCTGTGTTCGGCCCTCTTGATGGAGGTAAAACCTCACGCCCCGCTTGATTAATATTGATGATATGGGTTTTACAAGAGTGGATCTACCATGAGATCAAGGAGGCTAAACCCTAAAGCTAGCCTATGGTATGATTGTTGTAATGTATGTTGTCCCACGGATTAAAAGCCCTCCGGTTTATATAGACACCGAGGAGGCTAGGGTTACAGAGTCGGTTACAATGGTAGGAGATCTACATATCCAGACGCCAAGCTTGCCTTCCACGCCAAGGAAAGTCCCATCCGGACACGGACGGAGTCTTCAATCTTGTATCTTCGTAGTCTTGGAGTCCGGCGGACGATGATGGTCCGGCTATCCGGACACCCCCTAGTCCAGGACTCCCTCACTCAGGGAGAACACTTCTTGATAATTTAGTGAGAGATCATCTTAAAATGCTACCGTCAATCAAAGCAAGATAAGATGCATAAAGGATAAACATCACATGCAATCAATATAAGTGATATGATATGGCCATCATCATCTTGTGCTTGTGATCTCCATCTCTGAAGCACCGTCGTGATCACCATCGTCACCGGCTCGACACCTTGATCTCCATCGTAGCATCGTTGTCGTTACGCCATCTATTGCTTCTATGGCTATCGCTAAAGTGAGAGAGACCGTCGTGCTGTTTTAACCTTCGCAAGGATCGGGCGTAGCCACACTCGATTCAGCTAAAGTGAGAGAGACAGACACCCGCCAACCACCTTTAAGCACGAGTGCTCGTAACGGTGAAACCAGTCTCGCGTAAGCGTACGCGTAATGTCGGTCCGGCCGCTTCATCTCACAATACCGCCAACCAAAGTATGACATGTCGGTAAGCAAGATGACTTGTATCGCCCACAACTCACTTGTGTTCTACTCGTGCATATGACATCTATGCATAAAACCAGGCTCTGATACCACTGTTGGGGAACGTAGTAATTTCAAAAAAAATTCTACGCACACTTAAGATCATGGTGATGCATAGCAACGAGAGGAGAGAGTATTGTCCACGCACCTCATAGACCGTGAAGCGAAGCGCTATGACAACGCTGTTGATGTAGTCGCACGCCTTCACGATCCGACCGATTCAGTACCAAACGACGGCACCTCCGAAGTTCAGCACACGCTCAGCTCGATGACGATCCCCGACCGATCCAGCAAATTATCGGGATGAGTTCCACAAGACGACGACATGGTGACGATGATGATGTTCTATCGCGCAGGCTTCGCCTAAACTCCGCGACGATATGACCGAGGTGGAATATGGTGGAGGGGGCACCGCACACGGCTAAGGAACGATCACGAGATCAACTTGTGTGTCCTAGGGTGCCCCCTGCCTCAGATATAAAGGAGCAAGGAGGGTGGCTGCCCAGGAGGAGGCGCACCAGGAGGAGTCCTACTCCCACCGGAGTAGGATTCCCCTTCCAAGTAGTAGGAGTAGGAGTCAAGGAAAGGGGAAGAGAAGACAAGGAAGGAGGGGGCGAGCCCCTCCCCTAGTCCACCCGGACTAGGCCTTGGGGGCGCCCAACCTCTCTCTCTTTCCGCTAAAGCCCAATAAGGCCCATAAACTCCCGGCGAATTCCGTAACTCTCCCAGACTCAAAAATACCTGAATTACTCGGAACCTTTCCAACTCCGAATATAGTCGCCCAATATATCAATCTTTACGCCTCGACCATTTCGAGACTCGTCGTCATGTCCCCGATCTCATCCGGACTCAACTCCTTCGGTACATCAAAACTCATAAACTCATAATATAACCGCCATCGTAACGTTATGTGCGGACCCTACGGATTCGAGAACTATGTAGACATGACCTAGAACTATTCTCGGTCAATAACCAATAGCGGAACCTGGATGCTCATATTGGCTCCTACATATTCTACGAAGATCTTTATCGGTCAAACCGCATAACAACATACGTTTTTCCCTTTGTCATCGGTATGTTACTTGCCCGAGATTCGATCGTCGGTATCCAATACCTAGTTCAATCTCATTACCGGCAAGTCTCTTTACTCATTACGTAATGCATCATTCTGTAACTAACTCATTAGCAACATTTCTTGCAAGGCTTATAGTGATGTGCATTACCGAGAGGGCCCAGAGATACCTCTCCGACAATCGGAGTGACAAAACCTAATCTCGAAATACGCCAACCCAACATGTACCTTTGGAGACACCTGTAGTACTCTTTATAATCACCCGATTACGCCAGGACGCTTGGTAGCACCCAAAGTGTTCCTCCGATAAACGGGAGTTGCATAATCTCATAGTTATAGGAACATGTATAAGTCATGAAGAAAGCAATAGCAATATACTAAACGATCAAGTGCTAGGCTAATGGAATGGGTCATGTCAATCACATCATTCTCCTAATGATGTGATCCCGTTAATCAAATGACAACTCATGTCCATGGCTAGGAAACTTAACCATCTTTGATTCACGAGCTAGTCAAGTAGAGGCATACTAGTGACACTATGTTTGTCTATGTATTCACACATGTATTATGTTTTCGGTTAATACAATTCTAGCATGAATAATAAACATTTATCATGAAATAAGGAAATAAATAATAACTTTATTATTGCCTCTAGGGCATATTTCCTTCACGCTTTACCATTGGGATCAATGTCAAGTTGGCACTTGGTAGGCATTGGAGT
This sequence comes from Aegilops speltoides, assembly GCA_021437245.1. Lineage (NCBI taxonomy): Eukaryota > Viridiplantae > Streptophyta > Magnoliopsida > Poales > Poaceae > Aegilops > Aegilops speltoides. The sequence goes on along the minus strand of CM038147.1, from coordinate 311,969,353 downwards.
AGAAGCCGGCTTGACATCACTTAGCTTGAATCTTTTTAGCATGTCTTGAGTGTATTTGGCTTGGTTGATGAAGGTACCTTCTCTTCTTTGTTTGATATCAAAACCAAGGAAGAACTTCAACTCTCCCATCAAAGACATCTTGAACTTAGAGGTCATGAGAGCGGCAAATTCCTCATTGAAAGATGTGTTAGGGGAACCAAAGATAATATCATCAACATATAGTTGGCATACAAACAACTCCCCTTTGACCTTCTTAGTAAAAAGAGTGGGATCGATTTGCCCAACCTCAAATCCATGATCTTGTAACAACTCGGTAAGGTGGTCATACCGTGGGGCTTGTTTAAGGCCATAGAGTGCCTTATCGAGTTGATACACATGATCCGGGAAGTAGGGATCCTCGAACCTGGGGGGTTGCTTGATATAAACCAACTCATTATTAGGACCATTAAGAAAAGCACTTTTCACATCCATTTGTTGTAACTTAAAGTTGTGATGGGAATCATAAGCAATCAACAAACGAATGGATTCAAGGCGAGCAACGGGAGGAAAGGTTTTACTGTAGTCGATACCCTCGACTTGGGAGTAGCCTTGTGCTACCAATCTTGCCTTGTTGCGAATGATGTTCCCATGAGCATCTTGCTTGTTCTTGAAAATCCACTTGGTTCCAATGACGTTGTGGTTCCCCGACGGCCTTGGCACCAATATCCACACCTTGTTGTACTCGAAGTTGTTGAGTTCTTCATGCATGGCATTGAGCCAATCCGGATCTTCGAGCGCCTCATAGACCTTTTGGGGTTCAACACAAGAGACAAATGTGTGATGTTCACAATAGTTTGCTAATTGTCTACGAGTGCTTACCCCCTTTCTTAGGCTTCCAACCACATTCTCCATGAGATGACCTTTGGTGGTGAGCTTGGAAGCAATCTTCGCGGCACGACGCTCTAATTCCTCCTCGGATGTGGAAGGAGGGTTAACTTGATTATATTGAGCGCTGTCTTGATCTTGTTCTTGACCTTGAGCTTGCTCATGATCTTGAACTTGCTCGACGAGGAGAACTTGACCTTGGTCATCATTTGGTGGTTCACCACCATCTTGAGGTTGATCTTGCCCTTGGTCTTGTTCACGAGGTTGAGGGCCTTCACTTTGTTCTTCGGAAGCATGTGGGTCTTGGGGAGGTGATGGCTCCACTTGAGTGGAGCATTGTCCTTCTCCTTCGGCCACAAGGGGTTCCTCAATGGGTAGAATATTACCAATACCCATTATTCTTATGGCTTGGGGAGGAATTCCATCACCTACATCACAAGTACCACTTTGCTCCACTTGGGAGCCGTTATTTTCGTCAAACTCCACGTTACACGTCTCCTCAATGAGTCTGGTGGACTTGTTGAGGACACGGTAAGCATGAGGGTTTGTAACATAACCAACAAATGTGCCCTCATAAGCTCTAGCCTCAAATTTAGACAAACGAACACCTTTCTTGAGAATGAAGCACTTACACCCGAACACCCGGAAGTACTTGAGATTGGGCTTGTTACCGGTGAGTATTTCATAAGGAGTATTGTTCAAGCCTTTGTGGAGATAGAGCCGATTGGATGCATGACATGCTGTGTTGATAGCTTCAGCCCAAAAGTTGTATGGAGACTTGAACTCCGCCATCATGGTCCTTGCTACATCCATCAACGTCCGGTTCTTCCTCTCCGCGACACCATTTTGTTGAGGGGTATATGGTGCAGCGTATTGATGCTTGATCCCCTCATCACTAAGAAACTCATCTAAGGTGTAGTTCTTGAACTCGGTGCCGTTGTCACTTCTTATTGTCAAGATCTTTGCATCATGTTGACGTTGAGCTTCATTTGCAAAGTCGATGACGGTTTGTTGAGTCTCGCTCTTCCTCTTGAAGAAGTATACCCAAGTGTATCTTGAATAATCGTCCACAATCACCAAGCAATACTTTCTACCTCCAAGACTATCAAAGGATGGAGGCCCAAAAAGATCCATTTGAAGGAGCTCCAAGGGTCTCTTTGAGTAGATGATAGTCGTGGGAGGGTGAGCCTTTTCATGAAGCTTCCCTTTGATACAAGCACTGCAAGCACGATCTTTGGCAAAACTAACATTTGTTAGTCCATGGACATGGTCCCCCTTAAGGAGACTTTGCAAAGATCTCATATTGACGTGGGCTAAATGGCGATGCCAAAGCCATCCCACATCAACCATTAGGCATGTCGCGGTCTTAGTGGGTTGCTCCGAAAAGTTAATCACATAAAGACCATTCTCGACATGCCCAACAAAGGCTACTTTAAGAGTCTTGCTCCACAAGAGGGCCACGGTATCAATATCAAAGAAGGTGGCAAAACCCATGAGTGCAAGTTGATGAACGGAGAGAAGATTGAATGCAAGGGACTCAACAAGCTTGACTTTCTCGATCGTAAGATCATGAGAAATGGCAACCTTGCCAAGACCCAATACCTTAGAAGACGAGGCATCACCCCACTCGACATTGGTGGGCATAGAAGGAATCTTGTGCATGTCCACCACCAAGTCCTTGCTTCCGGTCATATGATTTGTTGATCCACTATCGAGCAACCATGATCCCCCATCGGAAGCAAACACCTACACGAGATCAATGCTTGGTTTTAGGTACCCATTTTGTAATGGGTCGTTTGATGTTAGTAACAAGGGTCTTAGGAACCCAAATAGACCATTCAATGTACTCATAAGAAGAACCAACAAATTTAGCATAAACATGCCCATCACTAGCACGACACAACACATAGGAAGGGTTAAAGTCGCCGGCTTTGTTGGAGGAGATGGTTTTGCCCTTTTTGACATCAACACCCTTCACATTTTCCTTCTTCTCCTTAGGAGCACCCTCTCCCTCTTTCACAAATGTTTGCTTGAGAGGAGGAGGTCGTTTGGTCTTGTCGTTCTTCTTCTTGTTCTTGGACTTGGGTGCGAACCCAATTCCCTTCATGGCCACAACTTCCTTTTGATTTCTCAAAAGGTCGTTGAGGTTCTTATCACCTTGAATGCATGTCACAAGGCCTTTCTCAAGATGATCCTTCAACTTGGCATTCTCCTCCACAAGATTCACATGCTCACAACACAGGTTAGTAGCATATGCATTATCAATTAATACCATATGAGGAAAGGTGGCCTTTTCCTTGGTTAGCTTAACTTGGAGTTGATCATGAGACTCCTTGAGGTTAGCATGAGTACCCTTCAAGACCTTGTGGGCCTTGTCAAGTACATCAAACTCCTCCTTGAGTCTAGCATGATCAATCCCAAGTTTAGCCTTCTCAGAAGTTAGCACCCGAGACACCACAAGAGCATGATCAAGATCTTTCTTTAACTTAGCATGTTCATTGTTGTGTGACTCCTAAAGAGCCAAACGATGCCCATGCTCTTCCTCAAGATCATTAGAGAGATCCGATATCTCATCGGCATAGTCACGACTATGACCTCCCATCTTAGAGATGGTTTCTTCATGAGCCTCGATCATGTCATTGGCTTCACCAAGTTGTTCCAAGAGAGCAACAAAGTGCTTCTTGGATTTGCCCTTGAGCTTACTCATAAAAGACTCAAATTCATTCACATCCTCACTAGACCCCTCATGTTCATCAATGCAACCCGCCAAAGAGTGATTAGTAATGATGGTGGTTTTGATGTTGGGGGTTACCTTGTTAGAGGCTTTGGCCATGAGGCACTTGGCGGTGATGTTCTCGTTGGGTGAATCAAAGAGAGACAATCGGGGAGTTGTGGCAATGGCAACGGATGCCATGGCCACCGCTTCACTATCTTCATCATCATCGTCATCCTCACGGTATTCTTCTTGAACCACCAACCCTGGAGTAGGAGTCTTTTTGGTGAAGTTGTTCTTCGGTCATGTGGATAAAAACCTTCTTCAATGATTCTCCAAAGATTAGTATTCACATGATTTAAATGACGCTTGAAGCGATACACCCAAGAATCAAAATCCTCATTTTTCACAATCTTAGGCGGAGGACCGGCATGATTTAAATGAGTAGAGGGAATCGGTCCTCCATAAGTTGGAGGTTCCACATGGGCAAAGATGCCGGTGCCATTTCTACCACTAGTAGAAGGACCCTTCTCACTATTAGCTTCCCCCTTGTCGGAGTTAGCATCCGTCACCTTGTTAGTGGGATCACCCACTTTCAACGGCGAGGTAGGTAGTTTAAGTCCTAAGAATTTATTAAACATGCTTTCAACCGTGGTTGTCATGGAGGTTTTCAATGTGTCCAAGGCCACATTGAATTCCTCACGGGACACCGTGGTTTCCCCATCACCCGTGGACGAGATCGGATTCACACCGGAGTGCTCCTCCTCCCCATGGTATACGGTGTCAACCATACTCTTCGGACGGCAAAGTCCTTAATAAAGAGACGAGGCTCTGATACCAATTGAAAGGATCGATATAGTTGACTAGAGGGGGGTGAATAGGCAACTAACAATTTTTAGCTTTTCTTTACCAAATTAAACTTTGCATCAAAGTAGGTTGTCTAGATATGCAACTAGGTGAACAACCTATATGATGCAACAACAACAAGCGCACAAGCAAGCAAGAGATGTAACACAAGTAATGCTTGCAAAAGTAAAGGCGCGAGATAACCAAGGGTGGAGTCGGTGGAGACAAGGATGTGTTACCGAAGTTCCTTCCTTTTGAGGGGAAGTACGTCTCCGTTAGAGCGGTGTGGAGGCACAATGCTCCCCAAGAAGCCACTAGGGCCACCGTATTCTCCTCACGCCCTCACACAATGAGAGATGTCGTGATTCCACTATTGGTGCCCTTGAAGGAGGCGACTGAAGCTTTACAAACAAGGTTGGGGCAATCTCCACAACTTAATTGGAGGCTCCCAACAACACCATGAAGCTTCACCACAATGGACTATGGCTCCGAGGTGACCTCAACCGTCTAGGGTGCTCAAACACCCAAGAGTAACAAGATCCGCTTAGGATTAGTGGGGGAATCAAATTTCTCCTGGTGGAAATGTAGATCGGGGCCTTCTCAACCAATCCCGAGCAAATCAACAAGTTTGATTGGCTAGGGAGAGAGATCGGGCGAAAATGGAGCTTGGAGCAACAATGGAGCTTAGGGATGGAAGAGGCGGTCAACTAGAGGTAGGAGACACCCCTTTTATAGCTATGGATAAAACCCAACCGTTATCCACTTATCCAGCCTGCGACATGCGGTACTGCCGCTCTAGAAACGCGATACTACCGCAAGGCCACGCGGTACTACCGTGAGGGACCACGGTACTACCGCGGCGGCTGCAGAGACTAGAACATGTCTGAATGAGAGCAGTACTTCCGCGAGCGCGGTTATACCGCTCCCCCTTGCGGTACTACCACAAGGCAGGAAAGTCCTAGCCTGGGAAGGGCGCGGATGAATAAAAATACATCTGTGCCTACTTCCGCTGGAAAACAAACGATGCAACAATCCATTACGGTACTACCGCTAGGGAGTGGTACTACCACATGGCAGCTGAAACAGGGCACGCGCGGTACTACCACGCACGAAGTGCGGTACTACCGCGGAGGCGCGAATGTAAAAAATTACATCCGCCCCTACTACCGCGATGCAGCGGCACTTCGCCTGGGAGCCACGGTACTACGACTCCAGAGGAGCGGTACTATAGTGGGCTCCCGCGGTACTACCGCATAGAGGCACGGTACTATCAAGAAAAGTGCGTGTGGTACTATCATTTAGGGAGCAAGATTCGCAAGCTCAAGAACAAAGAGCCGTGACAATCGCATAGAGGATAAACGGGGGATGCTCCAAAGTGCATGGGAAAGGTGGAGACAAGGAAGGGAACGTGTACGTGATGATTCCACCCGAACCTTTCCGACGCGGACCCCCTCTTAATAGAACGGCTCTCCTACGACTCAAATCCACCAAAAAGAAACGTAGAAAAAGGCCGTCTTCAATAGTCTTCGAGGGGCACCGAACCGTCTTGTGCCTAGCGATGAAGCGTCTGAGAAACTCAAGGCACACGATTAGTCTGCAAAAGCATTGTCATCAATCACCAAAACACCTTAGGGATAAATATGCCCTTACAACATGCCTAACTGAATCACCTTTCACAATCCATTGCTGCTTTGGTGGCCTCTTCTTTTCCCTCTCATGGTAAACATGTTGCTCCTTTCTATGTCTGTCCACATCCTTCCTTGGTTTCCTGACATAATGTCATCTTCTTCTTTCCCTCTGCCAAACTCTATTAGGAGTGTACTCACGCCCAGAGACCCAGTGGCCCTGACGATGCTCCTCATACCTGCTGCTTGCATAGTTGTTTTTAAGTTCCTGCCTCCTCGCCTCTTGCCGCTGCTTCAGCTCCTGCCTAAGATCCTTCTCATGTTTCTCTTCCAAACTATCACGTAGATCTTTTTCCTTACCCCTGGCGTAGCTGATGTTCTGTTTGTTTGGACTAGACACCTCCAGCTGTTCAGACCTAACACCACCGCCAGTGTGTGAGTCATCCGAAGGATTAAAATCACGATATAGGTTACGCTTCACAGGATGGTCACGTACTGAAGCCTTGTTCCTATTGCCATTTGCACTGTTATCAGTCCAGGACATGCTTCTACTATTGCTATTCAAAGGGCCCTTGGACGAGCTCTCTTTCAAAGAAGATGATGTACCACCTGCATACGCTCGCAACCATGGCCCCCATTGACTTGCAGATTCCACCGGTGGGTCACACACCCTGTTTTCATGAACAAATCTACCGCATTCAAAGCAAAAATGCGGTATATTCTCATAGCCAAACTCAGACAAAGTGCCTTTCTTGATCTTCCAGTGAAGATATCAGCCTGAACCGTCTTACCAAAGGCTCAAAAATAGGAATCTTGGCCCTCACCCGTATATACTTCCCTCTGGCAAACCCATCTTCTTCAATGTCCACTCTGACAACCTGATAGAGGCGAGGGTGTCTTGATGTTTCGATGAGATAGCTATCATTTTCTATGGGAGTCGACCTTGATGATCCGACTCCGAACGTGCGAGATGTCGCGCCGCAGCAACCGCTAAACCAACTTCCGAGGGGTTATTGACCATGCCAGAGCATGATCAATGTAGCGACCAGACCTCAAACAGTCTGATCTCTGTGCATCAGTGGCATCCCTGGATCAGTAATGCTGACACGCACAGTACTTGAGGATTTATAATAGAGTAGCAATCACACACTTATTACATCGAATGTCTCAAAAGAGGACTTATTACAATAATATGGCTTAAGACCATCTAAAATCAATAACAGCGGAAGGCTTGGAAGATAAAGTGAGTCCATCAACTCCAACGGCATCACTGAGTGAAAGACAACGACCTATCGCACCTTTCTTCGTCGTCTGAAAAGTCTGCAACATGAACGTTGCTGTGCGAAACGTGTCAGCACATGGAATATGCTGGCAATGTAATACAAGAGAGTAATGAAAAGAATAAATGCTATCATTACATGCATATATGGCTGGTGGAAAGCTCTATGGTTACAGTTTTGCATAAAGCCAATTTTTCCCTACAACAAAGGAATAAATTTTATTTAACTATCATGGTGGTTGTTAAACATTGAGAAAGTTCCTCCAACTCAATCCCAATTAAACATCATCATTAAACCCAATCAAATTATATTAAGAGTGATGAGATCACAATGATAATCCAAGAACTAGATACTCAAAATGTCCATAACCGGGGACACGACTAACCATGATTAGTTTGTACACTCTGCAGAGGTTTGCACACTTTTCCCCACAAGACTCAAATACATCCATGGTCGGAGAATCTAGACACATTCATTCTGAAATAACAACTCTTTACTCTGGGTGGACAGTTACACCTACTTTCCCCTACATCTGCTAGCCCGCCACTGAAAGAGGTCTTGCAACATACTCAACTATGCTAGAGCCCATAACAGCTTGTGGCTGCACACGGAAGTTTCTAGCATGAATAATCTTATGATCCCTTTGAGCCTGGGTGGTGGACCATAGGATGATCACACAGGTACTCCGGGATATCCTAGGACAACACTGGATTCTCCAGGTGCCCTGACAACCACTGGGTACTCCAGGGTGCCTTCAAGCAATCCACCCAGATGTGTATTCAAGTAGCCACCTTAAGTTAACCATTAAGTAACAACACACGCATCTGTCATGGATCACTCCACCAAACCACGTCTACAAGCATAGCATAGCAATATAAGCAACGTAGAAGTATCTCCCAAAGGTTTGTAGTAAACAAGATAATAGGTTCTACCTCATCTTCTACTTCCCAAAACCGACATGTTAATCAGATCCTAACCATGCAATTGTTTGAGGATTGATCTAATGCAATAAAACTGGGTAGTAAAGAGGTATGATCAAAGTGTTACTTGCCTTGCTGATGATCCGTGAAACCTAGAGACTCAGAGTAGCACGCCAAGACGGTACTCTATCGCAAACAAAGAAGCATACAATAAGCACTCAACTAGAAGCACGGGTAAAACTCAAATAAAAGATCTAACCAGAAAGTTCAACTTAAGAACTCCGGTTTGCAAAAAGAACCAAATCAAACGAAGCAACGAAACTCAAACTTCGAAAGAAACAAGATCCGTTTATTAATCTGGACTTAATCAAAGTTTACAGTAGCAAAATCTTGTTCGAGTTGATTAAACAGAAAGAGGGCTTTGAGACGAAGACCTAGGTGCTTGAATCGCCTGATTCCGATAAACGAGCGAAAACATAAACTAAAACGAAAATCAGGGCAGAAATCGCAATCGAAAATAATCGCGGAAAAACCCTGGAAAAAGAAAACTGACGAACAGGCTAACGAAGGAACGTTCGATGTCTGCAGCTAACGGGAGAACTCCGTTCGTTAAAACAAACGTACGGACGAACGTCCGCTAATTAGGTAAACCGAGAAAAACCGAACCGATCTAATCTAAAAAAAATAAACCTAGGTTTCTAAAAAACCGAGTGGTTTTAAAAAAACGAATCAGCGGCGGCGGCGGTGGCGTCGGGTGGCGGGGTGGTGGTGAGAGGCGCGGGTGGGTACCGAGGAGGGAGGGGCTCCGGCATGGCTTGGGGAGGGTCGAGGAGGAGGAGTCCTCCTCGACTCGGCGGCAAGCAGGCTTGGCCGGACTCGAGCGAGTCGGTCGGGTGAGGCGGGCGCGGGCGAGGCCGGCTCGGCTGGGTGGGTCACCGCCGGCCAAGCGGAATGCTTTTTTTTTAAATAAGATTCCACCGAAAAAATCCTAGAAAATTAAATAAAAAACTAAAAATGCCAAAACAAATTTTGACTATCTAAATAAAATATTTAGAACAAGATGAACATTTTCTTGGCCTAAAAATGCAATTGAAAACGTGCAATTTTTCTAATTCAAATAAAATTGCAATAAAATCCAAATAAAACTATTTATTTGATTCTAATATTTTTCCTCTAATAGTTCATTTATTTTGGAGAAGTCATATTATCTCCTCTCATATATTTTTATTTTCGAAATATTAGGAAAGAAAAATAATTGAAACCAAATCATCCTCTTTTCAAAATTTGAGAAAACTCAAATATGAAAATAACAAAATCCCCAACTCTCTCTGTGGGTCCTTGAGTTGCGTAAAATTTCTAGGATCAACCAAGAATGCAATAAAATATGATATGCAATGATGATCTAATGTATACCATTCCAAATTGGAAATTTGGGATGTTACAAACCTACCCCCCTTAAGATGAATCTCGCCCTCGAGATTCGGGTTGGCTGGAAAATAGGTGCGGGTGATCCTTCCGTAAGTCTACCTCTCATTCCCAGGTGGCTTCATCCTCGGTATGGTGGCTCCACTGAACTTTGTAGAACTTGATAACCTTGCTGCGTGTGACTCGGCTGGCAAACTCGAGAATCTTCACTGGTTTCATGCTCATCCTCACGAAATCCTTTAGCCTTTCCTTTGCTCATCCTTTCCTTTATCTCGGCAACCTCCTTGTCCGTCTTCTGAGCTTCCCTGATCTTATCCATCAAAGTAGACTGAATTTCCAATGCTGCTACATAGCCTCTCAGAACTCTCTCCATACATAGCTCACGAAGATCCTCTGCTAACTCCTTGGGTAACTCTCCGGTCATGAGCATGTTGACATGGCTCTTGCGACTCAACGCATCAGCTACTACGTTGTCCTTTCCGGGATGATAATGCAACCTCATATCATAATCCTTGATAAGCTCCAACCATCTCCTCTGCCTGAGATTCAACTCCTTCTGTGTGAAGATATACTTTAGACTCTTGTAAACCGTGTAGGATCGAAGAAGGTGAGAGTGTCTAGAGGGGGGTGATTAGACTACTCGACAAGATAAAAATTATGCCTTTTGACAAAGACAAGTTTTTGGCAGATTTTGCATAACACACAAGTCAAGTAGCATACTACACATGCAATTCTAGGGTATGGGCAGCGGAAAGTAAATTGCACAAGTAGTAAAGAGAAGTGGAGAAGATCAAACGCAATTTGGAGACACGGAGATTTTTCTCGTGGTTCCGATAGGTGGTGCTATCGTCATTCCACGTTGATGGAGACTTCAACCCACGAAGGGTAACGGCTGCGAGAGTCCACGAGGGCTCCACCCACTAAGGGTCCATGAAGAAGCAACCTTGTCTATGCCATCATGGCCTCACGCCCACGGAGGGCTAGCCTTACTCGGGGTAGATCTTCACGAAGTAGGCGATCTCCTTGCCCTTACAAACATCTTGGTTCAACTCCACATCTCGACGGAGGCTCCCAAGCGACACCTAACTAATCTAGGAGGCACCACCTCCAAAAGGTAATAGATGGTGTTGATGATGATGAACTCCTTGCTCTTGTGCTTCAAATGATAATCTCCCCAACACTCAACTCTCCTCACTGATTTGGCTGTGGTGGAAGAAAGGATTGAGTGGAAAGCAACTTGGGAAGGCTAGAGATCAAGCTTCATATGGTGGGAGTGGAGCAACTTGATCTCAACACAAGGGTAGTTAGTTCTCTTCTCGAAATGTAAGGTAGGAGTGGTAGTTCTTTCGATGGCTCTCTCCACTAATGAAGAGGGGGTGGAGGGTATTTATAGCCTCCACACAAAATCCAACTGCTACACACATTTGACCAATCTCGGTGGGACCGGTTGACAACTCGGTGAGACCGAAAGTTCAAATCATGTGAACGTTGGGATTTTCGTGGGACCGAAAATACAATCTCTTGCTAGTCCGATTCGCAAAGACAGAGCTTGCCAATCTCGGTGGGACCGACTTCACCATCTCGGTGACACCGATTTGATGACGTATGTTACTGAAGCTTGGCAAATCGAGTTTCGTGAGACCGAAGTTCGTAATCGGAAAATCCGAGATTTCTAGGGTTTGGCTTTATGGCTGAGGTGGTTCATCTCGGTGTTACTGGGTTTGGAATATCGGTGGGACCGAGATTACTTATGAGTGTATATGGCAGTGAGAGTTGCTGATAGTTAGGAGATGTATCACTAAGCACTTTGAGCAACAAGATAATCACCATAACCTCATCCCCTTTTAATAGTATTGGCTTTCCTATGGACTCAATGTGATCTTGGATCACTAAACCAAAAATGGAGTCTTGAGCTTTTGCCAATGCTTGCCTTAGCATTTTATGGGTCCACCTCTTCATCCTTTTGCCATGCCAATGTGATTGAGCTTCTCAAACATACTTGATAAAAGCATTAGTCCAACCACAAAGTATGTTGTCATTAATTACCAAAACCACCCAGGGAGCAAATGTGCTTTCAACAAGAGTGGATCTACCACGAGATCAAGGAGGCTAAACCCTAAAGCTAGCCTATGGTATGATTGTTGTAATGTATGTTGTGTCCTCACGGACTAAAGCCCTCCGTTTATATAGACACCGGAGGAGGCTAGGGTTACACAGTAGTCGGTTACAATGGTAGGAGATCTACATATCCAGATTGCCAAGCTTGCCTTCCACGCCAAGGAAAGTCCCATTCGACACGGACGGAGTCTTCAATCTTGTATCTTCGTAGTCTTGGAGTCCGCGGACGATGATAGTCCGGCTGTCCGGACACCCCTAGTCCAGACTCCTCAAGAGCTCCCTCGAACCAGGCTTCAATGATGATAAGTCCGCGCAGATATAGTCTTCGGCGTTGCAAGGCGGGTTCTCCCTTGAGTAACCCAAAGAAGATCATGAACACCAGATAGTGTCCGCTCGCAAAATAAATTCCACATTCCACCGAGAGAGAATAAAATGTACACCAGCTCAATCTGCCGACGTATTATGCGGCGTGACCTCACACCGCCACCAAGCCACCGCTTGAATCATTTTTACTTATACCACCTCAAAGACGCTTAGCTAAGCGTTTCTTGGCACGCCTTGTCGAGCAGAGATCGTGTTCCCCTTATTCGGGATTCTCATCAATACGGACATGGGTAACCCAACCGCGCCATTGATGGTGGCGCTGGGAGATAAGCGAGTTTTACCAGCGCTGGGGGACGACAGTTTAAATCGCCTATATATAAGGGATAAGGATTTACCTTCTCACCCACGCCTTCTTCCTCCTTTGCTTATCCATCTCCGCAAGACTCAAGCTCCAACGCCGAAGTCACAGATCTCGCCGACCTTCTCCGAATATGTCCGGAGCGGAGGCAAATGGTTGGCCTCCACCGCTAAGGAGGAGCACATCACCAAGCTGCACAGCGCTGGATACCTCTCCGCGATATCACAGATCGGCCGCCCAACGAGGGGCAGCTCATCCCTACCCCGGGCCTCATGAGAGGGTCGCCTTCCTTCCCCACTTCCTCCGCGGATCGGGCTTTCCACTCCATCCATTCGCCCAGGGCTCATGTTCTACTACGGCCTGGATTTCCACTATCCGCGCCAACTTCATCCTCAACATCTCGGCGCTTATCGTCAGGTGCAAGGCCTTCCCTCGCATCCGCCCCACTTCGCCCGTGGCTCAAGACATTCAACGCTGTCAAGGTTGTGAAGGGCACGCAAGCGGAATGCGGAGGCGCCATGTCGGGTAAGTCGCCCAACGCCCTTGGCTCAAGGGGCCTTCGTGGACTCCGCCAAGGTGGCAATCGGGTGGTTCTACATCACCGAGCCACGCAAGCCCACATGGGCGGCAGCCCCGAAGTTTAGATCTCGGCCCCCACGCAGCTCACCTCCCGGTAAGAGAAGGGCTTGCTGTGGGGCAATCCAAGGAGGTGACGGACTTCGAGCTCGTGATCCGAAGCTGGTGAGCAACAAGCTCAGCTTGTCGACGTGGTCCAAGTCATGCTCATCCGCCGGATTCTCCCATGCCAAGAACGGGCATTCAACTGTGGGAGTTCAATCTGAACAGCACCAGCGCTGAGCGGCTCTTCGATACGACATAACTGGCGCTGGAGGGTGTTGTTTAAGGGCGCTGAAGTTTCAGATCCGCGACGGAAGATCGCGATTTCGCCGCAGATCCGCCGACGAGGTAAGTGATTCAACCCCATTACGGACACTTATGGTAATCGAATTGATTCTAAGAGGGTTTCATTCTTTCTTTTCCTTTGACAGGAATGGATGGAGAAGGCCAAGCAGCTTATCAACCCGGCTCCCATGCCCGAAGACCCAGTGGACGGCCGTTTAGTAGGGCTACTGGTTCCGGCACCGCATGTGGTGCCGGAGAAGAAGGACAAGAAGGTGGCCGTGGGGACTCGAAAGAGTTCCCGCAATCAGGCGTCCGACGACGAGGCGGACTCCTCCCCTGAAGACGAGGAGGAGGAGGAGGACTCTCTTCCGGAGGAGGGAGAGAAGAAGAGGAAAGCTTCCCCAATAGGGGAGGCCGAAGGGTCCAAGAGGGGGAGGACTATCCCCCGGACAGTTTCGCCAACACCACCGTTGGCGAGGATGAGTGGCTCAAGGGCCAAAGGCCCGCAAGATCGTAAGTATTCGGATCCTTGATATGTAACTTCTTTCATGTCGCAGAGTGTCCTTCTAACACCGCATTCTCATCTCGTAGTCCGCTGATGATGATCTCCCGCTTCATCAAGCGGGTCTCTGGCCCCGCCGGATGTGGATTCACTTCCGACCGCCACTACCTTCGCCGGGCGAGGACGCCGAGGTGGGATCCCAGAGGGACCCATCAAGAGGCTCCGGAGGCGCCGTCAGCTGCCTCCGGACTTTGTGCCGACTCTACATCGAACCCGCAGTGGTTCCGAGTCCGCGGCGCCCTTCAAAGAAGGGCAGGCCGTGACACCGCGACTCCGCCCAACGGAGGCTCCGGATAACTTGTTGGAGGCGCTTAAAGGCGCCCATCGAGGAAGAACACCGCACTATCATGAGTGCGGTGATTCAAAAGGTTCACTTGCCAAGAGCGGGCTGACCGAAGCTCGCAGCAGCCCTTTAACAGTGCTTTGAGGTAAGAAGTTAAAATTATGTAATGTAATACCGATAGACAAGAGTTCTCGATGCTCGATTCGGTGTTCGGAAAGAAAAGCCGGACCGAGAATCTAACAAGATATACGCAGGTTGCTTAAAATATGTCAATATGGGTTTGTGTTGCGTTGCCGACCTCGCCGCACTATCGGCAGAGGTCGATGTGTTGAAGAACGATCTCGAGCGGTCTGAGCAAGAGCTCGGCCATGCGAAGAAGTAGCTCGAGGACAAAGAAGGTGAGTAACACCACTTTGAATAGTTACCTTACAGATTAGGATTTTGGTTGCAATAAAGTTAACAAGGATAATTTGGGTATTGCAGGGGCCACTAACGAGGTGGCAGCCCTGAAGGAGGCTGTTTCCGTGGCCGAACACAGTGCGGCCGCGGAACGGGCAGAGCGGGAAAAGCAGGAGGCACGGGTGGCGGAAGTTCGGCAAGAGCTCCAGGCTCTCATGGAGAAGCATGAGAGTTTGGAGCGTGACTCCAAGACTCGAGAGTCCGAGCTTGCCTCGCTCTTGAAAGTGCCAAGTCCGCCAAGGCCGAGGCCCATAAGGCCCTTCAAGAGGTTGAAGATATAAAGAAGATAGCGGCGGTAAGGCATTTTTCATGCAAAGTGCATGTTAATGTAAACTACCCGACACTTACCCGCATTCGAGCTCTCGTAGGCGTTTGCAGATCTGCCGATAGTGCGTCCGATGTCGCCAAGATTCTATCGTGGCGAGGAGGGAGCTCGACGGATAAAGTCTTCGGTCTCAAGACGCCGAGGCCGACACCCGGTGCCCCTAAGCGACCAAATCAAGCAGTTGGTCGAACTCCACAAGGTAGCCGAGGAGGCCATGAAGGGCCTTATAGTCCGGTGTGGCTCGGACAAGCCATGCCTGGGAGCTACTTTGGCCTCATGCGCGGCTGGTGGATGCCTGCCTCGGGTGGAGGTCGCAGCGCCCGCCAGATTGAAGGTGCTCGTCGGGCCCTTTTCCGCATTAAAGGTGCATTGGGGCAAGTTGATGCGAGAAGCTTCTCACGGACCCACCGCCACCGGCAAGGAGTATCGCACGCCAAATGTATTATAAAATTTTCTCAAGGAGCCCGCGATATTGCGGATGAGTGCCCGTAAATGTAATCTTTGAGTGAACTCGCTATGTATTATCCTCAGGCGCTGAAAACTTCGCTCATATGCGCCTTAAGCAACGCTTGTTTAATTTAAAATATTACCTTCAGGCGGCCAGATATAAGATCCGAGAGATGGCAAGTCGTTGGTTTCACCCCCAAGCCACGAAAGTGCCGGGTGTTCGGGATAAACTTGAGCACCCTTGTTCCCATTTTTGGGTTCATCTAGGAGGCGCCAACACAACGTAACAAGGCAACCGGACTTATAATGCTTGAACACTCTCACTTAGCCATAGAATTTATAATTTTAATTTCGGCGAAGCCCCGGTATTCGAAGATCAATCCGGCGCTATCCACGCCTTCATTGGACATGGTCCGAACTTCGTCAAGCGCGTGAGTCTTTATGACCCAAAAGACCTCTCGAACATGACCAGTCTCGCCTTATCATGCCGCCAGTTTTAGCTTTTTCATCGAGGCGCCGCCTGCTCAACCGGGCGCAATCGCAGTGGTTCTCCGGTGCCACCTTAGCCGATGTGAACGGAATGTAAGGCACCAAAACATGGGAGCCGGGCAAACCCAACTATTGACCCCAAGACATGATTCGGAGCTGATTCATATAATGCTATAAGTTCGGGGTGCCGCACTTATGAAAGTGTTCGGACTTATCACACCATAATGTGGGGAACATAAGCCCCTTGTGTATTAGGCCGTACCAAAATATACGGGTGCAAGATGTCATGTAATGAACATATATGTATAAAAGGTAATGTAATTGCAGTCGAAAAGGTGCTGCGTTATTTATGAAAGTAAGTCTGCTATGAGTGCGGACTGATACAAATAGTGCGGTAAGCAAGGGATTTGGACTAATTAAACATGTCCCCCCTCTAGGGTGAGCGCGGACTTGGTGTATATAATCGAATTTAATGCTCGTAATTGAGACCACCAGAGTGTTCGTCGCAGCCTTCTTTCGTCCCTGACAGTTGCATCGTGAGTTCGGCAGGTTCATCGCCGGACAGGGCCTCTGGTTAACGGAGTCCTGTGTACACAAAGAAGGAAAATAAAGAATAAAAAAAGGGGGGCACACTTGCGAGCCCTGGTGTGGTCGAACCGCACTGGTCCATTGCGATCGTGCTCTTCCCCGTGCCCATGGTATTCCAAAGCGTAATGATGTACGCGAGTGTTATTCTTGTGATCATGCGCGGCAGGGTTGGGGCCGATTGCTACGCTGCGGCTCGATCGCGCCAGTGGTCTTGGTTGGTATTGCTTCGGCGCTGCTTTTGTTGTATCCGCCGCTTAACGGCCGGCTCGAGAATTGCCTTAAGAGGCTGCTCAGATTTCGCCGCGAGAGAGCAGATGTTCCTCCGCTCGAGGAGCGTTCAGATTTCCGCTGACCGTGATGACTCCATGAGGGCCTCGCATCTTGAGCTTGAGGTATGCATAATGCGGCACCGCTGAATTTTGCAAACGTGGTTCGTCCGAAAGCAGAGCGTGATAGCGCGCTAAACGGGACTATGTCAAGATTAACTCTCGCCCGAAATTATCCGGGATCCAAGACCACTTCAGGTGGACCGAGCTGCATAGATTGGCTTCCACTCTGGTATGACACCTTTAAAGGTTGTCTTTGTAGGTTTAATCCTTGAGGGTCTATGCCCATTTTTGCGACCGTATCCCGATAAAGCAGGTTCAGCTACTACCACCGCCCATCGACTCTCGTGAGGTGAAATCCATCGACGATTGGGTCTAAAACCACGCGCGAATCCGCCATGGCGATGCTGGTCGGATGGTCTCTTCGATCGAAAGTGATCGGACAAGAGGACCATGGATTGAACTGGGCGATCGCTCCATCGCGCCGACATCCCTTAGTGTGCGCTTCCTCTCCTCTTGGGTATATGGGTCGCAGAATCATGTTCACCGTCCACACTTGTGGGGAAAACCTTCGTCCTCTATTGTTCGGGCGCGGGTCTCCTCCTCGCCGTCATTGTTTAGCCCTTGTTGTTGTTCTCGGCAATTAACTTGCTCATTGTTTGAACACCCAGCAATCTCTATTACTGTGATTAGCTGGTTTTTCAGGTGCCATGTATCCGCATAAGCGGTCGAGTATTCGGTCCAAATTGACGGACCCGCGTGGTTCTTTTGAATGGCTTCTTCCGCTGACCGGTTTAGAGCCTCGGAATCCGCGCCGACCGCCAGATCCTCCTTATCGCCGCCGCACGCGGCGTTTGTTTTTGTTTCAACGTGACTCGCCGTTGTTGTCCTTAGTATCCGGACTGCCGAATTTTTACGGAGATTGTTGCTGAGCCAGCAGCTGTCCTCTCCCGCGCAAAAGCGGGTCATTAATGATGTGAGGGCTGCCATGGATTTCGCTTTTCCCCGCCCCTGTGCCGGGCTAGCCATTCGCCCCGGATGTTATGTTTGAAGGCTGCAAGGGCCTCGTGATCCGGATAGTCGACGATTTGGTTTTTTTGTCAAGAACCGTGTCCGAATTGTCCGCCGATTCGTCTGCCGCTGAATAATGTGGCTTAGGTCATCGGCGTTTCAGTGGTCGCACATACGTGCCTCGAAGTTGTCGAGGAATGCGGCTTCTAGGTCTTCCCAAAGACCCAATTGACTCTGCGGGCAAGCTGTTTAGCCAATGCCGAGCTGGTCCTTTAAGCTTGAGTGGGAGATACTTGATGGCATGGAGATCATCGCCGCGGGCCATATGGATGTGGAGAAGATAATCTTCGATCCAAACCGCGGGGTATGTTGTGCCATCATAGGATTCGATGTTTACGGGTTTAAACCCTTTGGGGATTTGATGATCCATTACTTCGTCAGTGAAGCATAGCGGGTGTGCGGCGCCTCTGTATTGAGCGATATCGCGACGCAGCTCGAGAGAGCGCTGTCTGCTGTGTTCGGCCCGGCCGGGGCTATTGTATCCGCGCGACGGTATTCGCTATGGGTCGGGGCGCCACGTGATCCGTAGATGGATCTGGATTGCCTTGCTTTGTCCTCCAATATGTCTCGCAAGTCCGCGCTCCCTCTTGGCTTTGTACTTTGGAGCGATGCCGGGTACAGCCTTGGCCGGGGCCCGATGCCTCTCGTCACGACCACGGGTGGTCGGTCACCGATCGCAATCGGTGGTGGAGGTATGTATTCTTCCTCCTCTAATCGGGGAGCAGCTTGCGCCTTAGGTAGCTTTTGAGGGGCGCTCGAGTTTATACTCTTCGCCGAGGACCTCGGTCCATCGATCGGCCAGCAGGTCCTGATCAGCTTGAAGTTGTTGCTGCTTTTTCTTTAGGCTGTTTGCTGTGGCGATAAGCCTGTGCTTGAAACGCCTTGTTCGACGGGATCCTCAGGTATCACGAATTCGGTCATCGTTGAGGCTTGCTTCGCCTTCAAGGGAGGCATATAGTTATGATCCTCAACCTTCGCTCGCCGCCTCTCATGAGGGCTTGCTTCGCATCCTCCCGCGCTGAGTCTTGCTTTGAGGGGATTGTCTTCGCACTCTCTCGGGGTATTATTATCTCCTGTGCCGAATCTCCATTCTTGTTGTGGCGGGATTTGGAGCGGCGCCGCTGACGCCGGCGTTTGGGCTGCTTCTTTAAAGAATATGCCTCCGCCGCTTCTTCGTCGCCCCGTCTTTTGGGGTGTCCACCATGTATATGTCGATGACGAGGTGGTCTTCCAGGTCTCAGAGGCGCTGGTTCTCGTTTCGCCTCCGGCATCGCCGCCCATAGCGCCGATGTCATCGAGTCGAGTCCAAGATGTCGGTTAGATCGTCGACGGTGGCTACAAAGTGGGTGGTGGGTGGGCTCAATTTCTTCGTCGTCTGCATTCCCAACCATCCTCGCCATAGTCCGGATAGGACTCTCCCGATAACGAGAGGTGCCTTAGCGAATTTAGGATGTCGCCAAAGGGCGAGTGTTGGAAGATGTCCGCGGCGGTGAATTCCATAACCGGCGCCCAATCCGACTCGATTGGTAGGGGCGGGAGGCCTGGAGTCCGCAAGGAGTCCGCACCTCGGAATCACAAGTTTCATGGGGACAAGATTAATGTTCGCCCATCGCCATGGAAGTTGAAGCCCCAAGGCGGCGCTATCCACCGATCCTCGATCCGGGCGATCGGCTCCGACTAATGGTCAAGCGGATTCGTATGCCACGAAGGCACTGCTCGCGGTAGAGCTAGATCATGCCCATCGTAATAAAGGCGGCTCGCTTGGCGTGGCTCGAGCCCGCTGAAGATCAAGTCTCCGCGACGCTGGCCGTGAAGTTTAGACTTCGAATCGACCGACGGCCAGGGGCGTAGCTTCGATCTGCTCCAGATGGCTGCTTAATTAGCCCGCATGTGAAGCCGCCGAATCTGAAGATCTGTCCGGGAGAAAAGTCTCACCCGGACAGCGTTGTTGGTTGAAGATGCCATCGGGCCTATCGGTGACGGCACGAGGAACTCTCAATGAAAGCACCAATGTCGGTGTCAAACCGCGGATCTCGGTAGGGGTCCCGAATCTGTGCGTCTAGGCGGATGGTAACAGGAGACGAGGGACACGATGTTTTACCTGTGTTCGGGCCCTCTTGATGGAGGTAAAACCCCACGCCCCGCTTGATTAATATTGATGATATGGGTAGTACAATAGTGGATCTACCACGAGATCAAGGAGGCTAAACCCCAAAGCTAGCCTATGGTATGATTGTTGTAATGTATGTTGTGTCCTCACGGACTAAAGCCCTCCGGTTTATATAGACACCGGAGGAGGCTAGGGTTACACAGAGTCGGTTACAATGGTAGGAGATCTACATATCCGTATTGCCAAGCTCGCCTTCCACGCCAAGGAAAGTCCCATCCGGACACGGGACGGAGTCTTCAATCTTGTAATTTCGTAGTCTTGGAGTCCGGTGGACGATGATAGTCCGACTGTCCGGACACCCCCTAGTCCAGGACTCCCTCAGTGTCCTTCTTAAACAACTCCGTCATGGGCTTTGCAATTTTTTGAGAAATTCTCAATGAACCTCCGGTAGTATCCTGCGAGTCCCAGAAAACTTCGGATCTCTCCAACTGACGTGGGTGCTTCCCAATTTGTCATAGTGACAACCTTGGTGGGGTCTACTGCTATTCCTTCTCCGGATATAACATGTCCGAGGAATCCAACTTCCTTCAACCAAAACTCACACTTGCTGAACTTGGCATATAATTGATGTTCTCTGAGCTTCCCAAGTACCAAACGCAAATGCTCCTTATGCTCCTCTTCATTCTTTGAGTAGACCAAAATATCATCAATGAACACTACGATGAACTTATCCAAAAACTCCATAAACATCCTCTTCATCATGTTCATGAAATAGGTAGGTGCGTTAGTCAGACCAAATGACATAACAGTATACTCATATAGCCCGTCCCTTGTGGTAAAAGCTGTCTTAGGTATATCTTGCTCTCGAATCTTTAGCTGGTGGTATCCCGACTGCAGATCGATCTTGGAAAATACTTTAGCTCCTTGCAACTGGTCAAACAAATAGTTGATCATCGGCAGTGGGTACTTGTTCTTGATCGTCACTTCATTCAATCCTCGATAATCGACAATCATCCTCAACGATCCATCCTTCTTCTCCACTAGAAGCACTGGTGATCCCCAAGGTGACGAACTTGGGCGAATATAGCCTTTATCCAGTAACTCCTTAATTTGCTTCTTAATGTCCTCCAAATCCTTTGCGGGCATCCTGTACGGTCTCTTGGATATTGGCCCTGTGGTAGGCAAAAGCTCAATCAAAAACTCAATGTCTCTATCCGGTGGCATGCCTGGCAACTCTTATGGAAATACATTAGGGAAATCCTTAACCACTAGTACTTCCTCCTGTACAACTCCTGATAAGGAATTCACTTGAGTCCTCTTTGGCGCATGCTGGGATACATACTTGATCCTCCTTTCTTCTGGTGTGGTAAGCATAATTGACTTACTGGCGCAATCGATGTTTCCTCCATACATCGATAGCCAATCCATACCCAAAATCACATCCAAACCTTGCGAATCCAAAATTATCAGGTCTGAGGGGAAAACATGCCTACCTATGGTCAATGGCATCTGAAAACATCCTTGGCTTGCCTATGTTCCGCTCCTGGCGAGCCTACCAACATAGGTGTTCTAAGAACTTTGGTGGGCAGTTTATACTTATCCACAAATCCTCTTGATATGTATGAATGCGATGCACCAGTATCAAAAAGAATGATTGTAGTAAATGACTTAACCAAAAACTTACCTATTACTGCATCTGGCTGAGCTTCAACCTCCTCCACGTTAACGTGGTTTACTTGTCCCCTGTTGAAAGGGTTGGGCTTCTTCCCAGAGCTTCCATTGTCATTTCCATTCTTTGCTTCAGAACACTCCGTTGCGTAATGTCCATTCTTCCCGCATTTGAAACAAGTAATGTAAATTATATCCTTCTTGGCGGATGTTTTTGGGTTGAAACGGTTCTTTCTGTTGCTTCCTCCATTACCATTCCATTCCTGGGGCCACTATGGTTATGCGAACTCCCTCCATTGTGATTGTGACCTCCATGGTTATCTTGAAGGGTTCCTCCCGAGTTCGGGGTAAAACGGGGCCTCTGCTGAGCTCCAGAATTATACTCCCCTTGTCCATACTTCCTCTTGCGGTTGTCAATCTACTGCTGCTTTCCTTCAATCATGAGCGCTCTATCTACCAACTCCTGGTAGTTGTTGAAGGTTGCCACCATCAACTGCATGCTCAGCTCATCATTCAGTCCTTCTAGAAACTTCTCCTGCTTAGCTGCATCTGTAGCGCGTCATCTGGGACATAACGTGCTAACTTACTAAAATCATCCACATATTGGCCCACTGTGTGTCCTCCTTGATGCAGGTTGCGAAACTCACGCTTCTTAATGGCCATAGCTCCCGCCAAACATGGGCAAGACGGAAAGCTTCTTAAATCGGGTCCCATGTGACAAAGTGTCGATGGGGTAAGTGGTCTGTGAAATTCTCCTACCATGATGTTGCGGGTCCATCAAGCTGATGTGCGGTAAACGCACTCTCTCCGAGATCTGTGCATCCCGCAGTGGTCAACTCCTTCCAATCTTATGGAGCCAATCATCTCGCAACTATCACCATCACATCGAGAACACCGGCGGATTCAGCCTTAGAAAACGGGCTAAGTGATCAACACGTGGTGGTGGTGGTGGGTTGTTGTTGTTGTTGTTGTTCCCCTGGTTTTGATTATGGACTAGTATCTGCATCAATGCATTCTGCTGCTGGATCAACTGAGTGAGCTCCGACGGGAAAGCAAATCCATTGTCGCGTCTCGAAGGCATTTGATGGGTTTAGAAAAGATGAGAAAACAGAATAGAATGAGATCTAGAGGGAAAACACTACCCATATGCACATGAGACAAATACAAACATATCACTTCAATCAATTCAAACAAGGGCATACATCGGTCTAACTATCATTACAAAAGTGCTCGGACCATACTATATACATGGGGGAATACTACTACTGATATGGTGGTCGACTAGAAAAATTGCTCGGTAGAAGACTCCATGATATCCGCTCCAGCTTCATCAATGTAAGGGCATATTTATCCCTAAGTGTTTTGGTGATTGATGACAATACTCGTGCGGACTAATCGTGTGCCTTGAGTCCCACATATACTTCATCATTAGGCACAAGACGATTCGTGCCCTCTGAGACTAATGAAGCCGTGTTGTTCTAACGCTTCTCTTTGGTGGAGTTGAGTCGTAGGAGAGCCGTATTATTAAGAGGGGGTCCGCGTCGGAAAGGTAGGGTGGAATCACACGCACACTTGCCCCTCCTTTCCTTGCACCTTGAGCTACCCATCGTTATCGTGGTTGTGCGAAAACCGATGACTATCGCTGTACTTGCGGTAGTACCGCGAAGTACAAGCGGTAGTACCGCTGACGAGCCATGATAGTACCGCCTCTGGCGCGGTAGTACCGCTGGTACTTGGCCTAGTGCCGCTCAGGCGGTAGTAGGGCGGATGTAATTTTTACATCCGCGCCCCTCACGGTAGTACCGCCCATTGGCGCGGTAGTACCGCCGCACTCGCCTAGTGCCGCCCGTGTGGTAGTAGGGCGGATGTAATTTTACATCCGCTGCACCCACGTAGTACCGCTGCTCGCTGCGGTAGTACTGGGGTCCCACGGTAGTACCGCCCCTTGAGCTGTAGTACCGGGTCTCTTCGCTTAGTACCGCTGTCATGTAGTAGGCGCGATGTAATTTTTACATCCGTGTTTACCACGGTAGTACCGCGCTTTGCAGCGGTAGTACCGCGTCGGTTTTTGCACCACCCTAGTTTCTGCGAAGTAGGCACGGATGAAATTTATTTCGTCCGCGCCCTTCCTGTGCCGTGACCCTCTGCCTTGCGGTAGTACCGCAAGGGGAGCGTAGTACCGCGCAGGTGTAGTACTACTTCTGCTCAGCTTCTTCCGGCTCAGGCGGCTGCCACGGTAGTACCGTGGTCTCCCATGGTAGTACCGCGCGTCGTCGCGGTAGTACCGCTCCCCTGGAGCGGTAGTACCGTGAGTCACGGGCAGAACTAGTGGATAACGGTTGGATCTTTTCCCCAACTATATAAGGGATGTCTTCTACCTCTAGTTGACTGCCTCTTCCACCTCTAAGCTCCATTGTTGCTCCAAGCTCCATTTTCGCTCGATCTCTCTCCCTAGCCAATCAAACTTGTTGATTTGCTCGGGATTGGGTGACAAGGGCCCGATCTACACTTCCACCAAAGGATATTTGATTCCCCCCACTTATCCCTTGCGGATCTTGTTACTCTTGGGTGTTGAGCACCCTAGATTTGTTGAGGTCACCTCGAAGCCATACTCCATTGTGGTGAAGCTCGTGGTGGTGTTGTTGTTGGGAGCCTCCGATTGTTGTGGAGATTGCCCCAACCTTGCTTGTAAAGGTTCTCGCCGCCTTCAAGGGCACCAATAGTGGAATCACGGCATCTCGCATCGTGTGAGGGCGTGAGGAGAATACGTGGCCCTAGTGGCTTCTTGGGGAGCATTGTGCGTCCACACCACTCTAACGGAGACGCATTTCCTCAAAAGGAAGGAACTCCGTAACACATCCTCGTCTTCACCGTCTCCACTCTTGGTTATTTCGTGCCTTTACTTACGCAAGCTTACTTATTGTTACATCTCTTGCTTGCTTGCGTGCTAGTTGTTTTTGCATCATATAGGTTGCTCACTTAGTTGCATATCTAGACAACCTATTTGTTGCAAAGTTTAATTTGGTAAAGAAAAGCTTAAAATTTGTTAGTTGCCTATTCACCCCCTCTAGTCAACCATATCGATCCTTTCAATTGGTATCAGAGCCTCGTCTCTTTATTAAGGACTTTACCGTCCGAAGAGTATGGTTGACACCAACGATGGTGTGGAGGAACACTCCGGTGTGAATCCCATCTCATCTTTGGCCGAAGGGGGAGCCTCGGTCTCTTGTGAGGAGTTCAATGTGGCTTTAGACACATTGAAAACCTCCATGACGGCCGAGGTTGAAAGCATGTTTAATGATTTCTTAGAGGGACTTAAATTATCTACCGCACCTATGAAAGTGGGTGATCCTACTAACAAGGTGATGGATGCTTTCTCCGACAAGGGGGAAGCTAACAATGAAAAGAGTCCTACTAGTGGTAGAAATGGTACCGGCATCTTTGCCCATGTGGAACCCCCGGTCTATGGAGGGCCAATCCCCTCCACTCATTTGAATCATGCCGGTCCACCTCCTAAGTATGAAAAAGGTGTAGATTTTGATAATTGGGTCTATCGCTTAAGCGCCATTTGAAACATGTGAACACTAACCTTTGGAGAGTCATTGAAGAAGGTTTTATCCTCGTGACCCAAGCAACTTCACCCTCGAGAAGCCGTGGACAATCAATTCAATGAGAGTGCTCTTCATCATTCAAGATGCAATTCTTCCCAAGATCTCCTCACCTTCGTCCCCATGTCGTGGCTAAAGAAGCATGGAAATGTGTTGAGGGCCTCTATCGTGGAAGTGCTAGCATTCAACGGTCCAACTATGAAGTGGTGCAAGATGAAGCCGACGAGTTTGCAATGAAAGAAGATGAAGAACCTCGTGAGCTCTTTCGAAGAGTGACCAAACTCGCGGTGGCACTTCGAGATCATGGAAGCAAGGACACGGATGACAATTGGATCAAGCGAAAGTTCCTCAAGGCCATGATGCCCTACAACAAAGCCATGTCCTCCGTCATTCGTCAACGACCGGACTTCCACACCATGACCTCGAGTGAAGTGTTGGATGAGTTCTTTGCAATGAGTATCTTGGACAAGACCGCCGAAAATGCGGTGCTCCGTTCTCAAAGAGCTAAGAAGCCTAACCTTTCCTTGAAGGCCAAGGTCATTGTCGAAGAAGAGGAAGAAGTGGAAGATGAGGAAAGCAACCCCGAAGACACCAAGTTCGACTACCATGAGCACATGGCTCTTGCTTCAAGACAATTTTGGAGTAAGAAGAGCTCAAGACCCAACTTCAACAAGAACAACTCAAGTGGCATCAAGGGCAAGCAACAAGTTAGAACTTGCTTCAACTGTGGCAATGTGAGCCATTTCGTTGCGGATTGTCCTTATGAGAAGCGGGAAGACAATGGTGGCAAGTTCATTCGGAAAGACAAAGCCAAGCCCGTCCCCAACAAGAACAACTTCGCCAAGAAGACTCCCGCTCGTGGGTTGGTGGTTCAAGAAGAATACCAAGAGGATGACGATGATGATGAAAATGAAGAAGCAACGCCATGGCATCCATTGCCATTGCTACTCCTCGGTGTCTCTCTTGAATCACCCAACGAAAACATCACCGCTAGATGCCTCATGGCTAAGGCTTCAAACAAGGTAACCCCAACATCACAACCACCATCATTACTAATCCTCCGTGGAGGATTGCATTGATGGACATGTTGAGTCTAATGAGGAAGTGAATGAATTTGAGTCCTTCATGAGTAAGCTCAAGGGAAAGTCCAAGAAGCACTTTGTTGCTCTCTTGGAACAACTTGGTGAGGCCAATGACATGATCGAGGCTCACGAAGAAACCATCTCCAAGATGGAAGGTCATAGTCGTGACTATGCCGATGAGATTTCGGATCTCTCTAATGCTCTTGAGGAAGAGCGAGTGCATCGTTTGACTCTTGAGGAGTCACACAATGATGCCCATGCTAATTTAAAGAAAGATCTTGATCATGCTCTCTTGTCATGTCTCGTGTGCTAACCTCCGAGAAGGCTAAACTTGGGGTTGATCATGCTAGACTCAAAGAGGAGTTTGAGATACTTGACAAGGCCCACAAGGTCTTAAAGGGTACTCATGCTAGCCTCGAAGAGTCTCATGCTCAACTCCAAGTTAAGCTAATCAAGGAAAAAGCCACCTTTCCTCATATGGTATTAATTGATAATGCATGTGCTACTAACCTTTGTTGTGAGCATGTGCATCTTGTGGAGGAAAATGCTAAGTTGAAGGATCAACTTGAGAAGGGCCTTGTGACTTGCATTCAAGGTGAGAAAAACCTCAACGACCTTTTGAGCAATCAAAAGGAAGTTGTGGGCAAAGAAGGAATTGGGTTTGCACCCAAGTCCAAGAGCAAGAAGAAGAAGAACAACAAGGCAAATCGTCCTCCTCCCCTCAAACAAACGTTTGTGAAAGAGGGAGACGGAGCTTCCAAGAAGAAGAAGGAGAAAGTGAAGGAAGTTGATGTCCAAAAGGGC
Organism: Aegilops speltoides; assembly: GCA_021437245.1. Lineage (NCBI taxonomy): Eukaryota > Viridiplantae > Streptophyta > Magnoliopsida > Poales > Poaceae > Aegilops > Aegilops speltoides. The sequence continues at coordinate 311,942,155 of CM038147.1, read as the reverse complement.
AAGAACGCTTCTCAAACAAAGCCGCGACTTTAACCCTTCATATGTGTTGTGTCGTGCTTGTGATGGACATGTTTATGCTAAATTTGTTGGTTCTCCTTATGAGTACATTGAATGGTCTATTTGGGTTCCCAAGGCCCTTGTTACTAACATCAAAGGACCCATTACTAAATGGGTACCTAAAACCAAGCATTGATCTCGTGTAGGTGTTTGCTTCCGGTGGGGGATCATGGTTGCTCGATAGTGGAGCAACAAATCATATGACCGGGAGCAAGGACTTGGTGGTGGATGTGCAAGAGATTCCATCTATGCCCACCAATGTCGAGTGGGGTGATGCATCACATTCTAAGGTATTGGGTCTCGGCAAGGTTGTCATTTCTCATGATCTAACGATCGAGAAAGTCATGCTTGTTGAGTCCCTTGCATTCAATTTACTTTCCGTCATCAACTTGCACTCATGGGCTTTGCCACATTCTTTGATATTGATACCGTGGCCCTCTTGTGGAGCAAGACTCTTAAAGTAGTTTTGTTGGGCATGTCGAGAACGGTCTCTATGTGGTTAACTTTTCGGAGCAACCCACTAAGACCGCGACATGCCTAATGGCTAAAGTTGACGTGGGATGGTTTGGCATCGCCGTTTAGCCCACGTCAATATGAGATCTTTGCAGAGTCTCCTCAAGGGGGACCATGTTCGTGGACTAACAAATGTGAGTTTTGCCAAAGATCGTGCTTGCAGTGCTTGTATCAAAGGAAAGCTTCATGAAAAGGCTCACCCTCCCTCAACCATCATCTACTCGAAGAGACCCTTGGAGCTCCTTCACATGGATCTCTTTGGGCCTCCATCTTTTGATAGTCTTGGAGGAAGAAAGTATTGCTTGGTGATTGTGGATGATTAGTCAAGATACACTTGGGTATACTTCTTCAAGAGGAAGAGTGAGACCCAACAAACCGTCATCAACTTTGCAAATGAAGCTCAACGTCAACATGATGCAAAGATCTTGACAATAAGAAGCGACAACAAGCACCGAAGTTCAAGAACTACACCTTGGATGAGTTTCTTAGTGACGAGGGATCAAGCATCAATATGCGGCACCTTATACCCTCAACAAAATGGTGTTGCGAGAGGAAGAACCGGACATTGATGGATGCGGCAAGGACCATGATGGCGGAGTTCAAGTCTCCATACAACTTTTGGGCGAAGCCATCAACACCGCATGTCATGCATCCAATCGGCTCTATCTTCGCAAAGGCTTGAACAAGACTCCTTATGAGATCCTCACCGCAACAAGCCCAACCTCAAGTACTTCCGGTGTTCGGTTGTAAGTGTTTCATTCTCAAGAAAGGTGTTCGGTTGTCTAAATTTGAAGCTAGAGCTCATGAGGGCATATTTGTTGGTTATGCTACAAACTCTCATGTTATCGTGTCCTCAACAAGTCCACCGGACTCATTGAGGAGACGGTAACGTGGAGTTTGATTTAAAATAACGGCTCCCAAGTGGAGCAAAGTGCTACTTGTGATATAGGTGATGAAATTCCTCCCCAAGCCATAAGAAGAATGGGTATTGGTCACATCCTACCCATTGAGGAACCCCTTGTGGCCGAAGGAGAAGGACAATGCTCTACTCAAGTAGAGCCATCACCTCATCAAGACCCACACGCTTCCAAAGAACAACGTGAAGGCCCTCAACCTCGTGAACAAGACCAAGGGCAAGATCTACCTCAAGACGGTGATGAACCACGAAATGATGCCCAGGTCAAGTTCTCCCCCTCGAGCTAGTTCAAGATCAAGAGCAACCTCAAGATCAAGAACAAACTCAAGACGGCGCTCAAGATCATCAAGTCAACCCTCCTCCTTCCACACCCGAGGAGGAATTAGAGCGTCGTGCCGCGAAGATTGCTTCCAAGCTCACCACCCAAGGCCATCTCATGGAAAATGTAGTTGGAAGCCTACGAAAGGGGTAAGCACTCAGAGACAATTGGCAAACTATTGTGAACATCACGCGCTTGTCTCTTGTGTTGAACCCCAAAAGGTCTATGAGGCGCCAAGACCCGGATTGGCTCAATGCCATGCATGAAGAACTCAACAACTTCGAGTACAACAAGGTGTGGAGATTGGTGCCAAGACCATCCGGGAACCACAATGTCATTGGGACCAAGTGGATCTTCAAGAACAAGCAAGATGCCCATGGGAACATCATTTGCAACAAGGCAAGATTGGTAGCACAAGGCTACTCCCAAGTCGAGGGTATCGACTACGGTGAAACCTTCGCTCCGCTGCTCGCCTTGAATCCATTCGCTTGTTGATTGCTTATGCTTCCCATCACAACTTTAAGTTGCAACAAATGGATGTGAAAAGTGCTTTTCTTAATGGTCCCATTAATGAGTTGGTCTATGTCAAGCAACCCCCTGGGTTCGAGGATCCCTACTTTCCGGATCATGTGTATCAACTCGATAAGGCACTCCATGGCCTTAAACAAGCCCCACATGCATGGTATGACCACCTTACCGAGTTGCTACAAGATCGTGGTTTTGAAGTAGGGCTAATCGACCCCACTCTTTTTACTAAGAAGGTCAACAGGGAGTTGTTTGTATGCCAACTATATGTTGATGATATTATCTTTGGTTCCCCTAACAAAGCTTTCAATGAAGAATTTGCCGCTCTCATGACCTCCAAGTTTAAGATGTCTTCGATGGGAGTGTTGAAGTTCTTCCTTGGTTTCGACATCAAGCAAAGAAGAGAAGGAACCTTCATCAACCAAGCCAAATATACTCAAGACATGCTTAAAAGATTCAAGCTAAGTGATGTCAAGCGGCTACTACACCAATGCCTACCAAGTGCCAACTTGACATCGATCCCAATGGTAAAGCGGTGGATCAAAAGGTATATCGCCCATGATTGGATCCTTGCTTTACCTTTGTGCATCTAGACCGGATATCATGTTGAGTGTGGGGATGTGTGCACGTTTTCAAGCTGCACCAAAGGAAAGTCACTTTGTGGCGGTCAGTTTAATCTTTTGATATTTGGCTCATACCCCAAACTTTGGCTTATGGTACCCAAGAGGAGCAAACTTCAAGCTTGAAGGTTTCACGGATTTCGATTAGGCGGGAGACAAAGTGGATAGGAAGTCCACTTCCGAGGGTGCCAATTTCTTGGTTGCTCTTTGGTAAGTTGGTCTTCCAAGAAGCAAAGTTGTGTGTCTCTCTCGTCCATCAAGCGGAGTATGTGGCGGCGGTAGTTGTTGTGCTCAACTCCTATGGATGAGGCAAACTTTAAAGGAGTACGGTGTCACTTGTGACAAATGCCTCTTTGGTGTGATAATGAAAATGCCATCAAGATTTCCCTCAACCCGGTGCAACACTTCAAGACGAAGCACATTGAGATTCGGTATCACTTCATTCGGGATCACATTAGACGAGGGGAGATCGAGCTCAAGTATGTCAACACTCATGATAACCTTGCAGATATTTTCAGGAAGCCCTTGGATGAAGCAAGATTTCGCGAGTTAAGGCATGAGCTAAATATCATTGATTTGAGTAATGTGACTTGAACTCGGGCACCCCCCCACCACACTCAACTTGTTGTCTAGTCTAGATGTAGGCATGGACATAGGGGGAGTGTTGTTCTCTCAATGAACTCTCCCTCCCCCCATTTCGCATAAATAGATCACCTCTTTCACATTAGCCATTTTTGATGGTACTTGTGCTTCAAAGACGAGTTTTGGTCATGGGCCCAAGGATAATTCTTCGCGGTGCCATACCATCCAACTCAAACATAGGTGGCTTCGGCCACCGCCCTCTCTCCTCAAGAGACTTTGTCACTTGGGGTTTTCCTGTTGTTCCTTTGCTTTTGTGCTGCTTTGGGTTGCGTCTGTTTTTCCGGTGCATAGGCATGTTTTCTCTTGTTCGAAACCTTTGGTGGCGTGAGCTCACGGTACTACCGCGATTGGCCATGGTACTACCGCGGCCAATCACGGTACTACCGCTGATGGGAGCACAGCACTACCGCACCCAAGCGGCAGTAATTTTTTACTGCCGCCTGATGGAGCGGTACTACCGCCACGGCGCGGTACTTCCGCCTCAAGCGGTACTACCGCTGATGACCATGGTACTACGCGCCCGGTTCGGGCGCGTGGGGATAAGGTCGGGCGGGGAGTTCTAACTCCCCATACCCATTCGTCCCCTTCTCTCCACATCGCCCTTTCCTCTCTCGTGCTCACGAACGGAGCCGGCGTTCGTCGCCGGATCTCCCCCACCGGCTGCCCTTGTCGGGACGGGACGGAGGAGGCCCGCCCGCCCGAAAGCACCTATGGGGCCGGAGCCCCTTCGCCTGAAAGCGGTACGAGGCGGAGGGAGCACTGAGAGCAGATCGAGGCGATGCGCGCGGAGGATTTTACCCGGCTTGGAGCTCTCCCGAGAGATAAGACTCCTCACCGCTGCTTTGTGTTGTATTGTGCTTGGGGCTTGAAGAGCCTTGTGAGTATGGCTAATGAACCGAACCCCTTTACGTTGTGCATGGGCCTCCTTTTATAGTGCCAAGGGTCACCAACAGGTGTCAACGTGGGAGAAAGGGGTAAAATGTAAAAGAGGTGGTAGTTGGAGCAAGGAGGAAAGTGGAGCTACGATTGCTTGAACAAGTGGTTTCTACCTACTTTGGCGGTGGGGGACAAAGGCATTTAATGCCCGTCGCCGTCGACCCCAAAAGCTCCCGCCCTTGCGTCTCGGCTCGCCACGGCGATGGATCCACCACCGTGGAGTGCCACCGCACCCTCCAGCTGCACAGACCATCCGCCAGCGTCTCTCGAGAGGGCTCAAGGCGACGCGCAGGCGGTAAGAGCTGGAGGCGGGCACTGGCGCAGCTCTCCCGGCAAGTACCTTGCCGGGTCTTGATCTTGCCGGACCCGGAGCTTGTCGGGCTTTGCAACTTGCCGCTCCCGGGCCCTCGCCGACGCGTGATAGCGCCGAGGCGTGTCTTCTACGATGTAATCTTCTAGTTCCGCTGGCGAGCTCCTCTCGCCGAGGCCTTGCGTGAGTGATATAATCTTGAGCCTCGGCGGCCTTCCGGCAAGCTCCTCTTGCCGGGTCTTGATCTTCTGTCTTGTACACTTTGCTCTTGAATGGCTCGATATGGAGCAGAATGGTCTCCGCAAGCATGTAGTAGATCCAGCCGAGGGGAGTCAGAATCGCTGCACAAGTTGGGGTCTTGAGGTACCCCTACCTTAGTACACCGACAGAGCCCCGGCTGGGCCACACGGTGCCGAAGCGCTGTTGGGCGGGCCCAAAGCAATCTGCAGGCACACGAGGCCCACGGCGCGCCGAATCCACTTCCGCCTCTGCCGCCTCCCCGTGCAACAGCACGCGTCGATTGCGGCGTCGTGGGATGGGACGTGCCCACGTCCTTTAATGAGGAGGGCGGAACGCCCCCCCACTTCCCCATAAAAACAGAGGAAGCAGGCGCGGTTCCCCTCCTTCGCTTTCATTGCATCTTCTTCCTCCCCCAGAGATCCCCTTTGCGCTCCGCCTCCGCATCTCCTCCGCCGTCTCTTGCGTTTGTGGCGCCGCCGGACTCTTCGTCCTCCTTCCCTCGCCGCCTCCGCCATGGCCCCGAAGACCGGGAAGGGGAAAGGGAAGGCGGAGAAGACCAAGAGGGAGAAGTCCGAGCAGGCGGCGAAGCTCGCCCTGATGCGGAAGCAGAACGTCGTCTTCCCGCCGCGGCTCGGCGTGCGGGAACTCTGGAGCAAATATTACCTGTTTTGGGCCAAGAAGACCACGGCGCATCCTCGGACCAGAGCTCATCCGGCTGCTACCATGGACGACTATCCTGGCGGGTACTATTTCTTCGCAGCCTTCTTCCACTGCGGTCTTTGTCCCCCTTTTTCCAATTTCTCCTGCGACATCATGCACACATACGGCTTCCACCTTCTCGACTTCACCCCCAACGCCGTCCTCACAATGGCGGTTTTCGCACACATGTGCGAAAACTTCATAGGGATATACCCAAACGTAGCGCTGTTCAGGCACTTCTTTACCCCTAGAGCAGAGCCCGGCGCCCCCCTCTCCGGAGGGATTTCTTGGGTTTTTCGTCTGAACTTGAAGGAGTCGTATTTGCCGGGGGAGCTCCGCGGCAAGTGGGAAGAGTGGCGTGCAGACTGGTGTTGGATCGTTGAAGACGAACCGCAGCCCTTCACCGTGCCGCGCACAACGCCCATCGTGCGCGGCAGAGACTGGAGCGAGCTGGATTCGGACGATATCAAGCTCGACGCTGCCCTCGTCCGGATTCTTCGTCTTCGAGCAGCAATCGACCGCAGGAGGTAGGCGCAGACTTCCTCCGCCGCCGCATTGCCCCTCTCCAAGACAGGAAAAGGCCGGCTTGGGAGTACGGCGGCGCAGGGGATATAATGAGGCTGCGCCCCGGGCTGAACTTCAACTTCACGACGCTGGAGCTGAGGGGGATGGTCCGGGAACTCTTCAAATATGACTCGGCCCATCCAGAGTGGTTCAGACCTTCCTGGGAGTGGTGCCCCTCTGCAACAAGACAGCTCGATCGCCTCGCCATGATGCCCGCAGGCGACTCGCGACGGCGTGGAGCGACATGGATTCCGGGCCGAAGCAATGGGCGTCCTCAATTCTTCGACAACCTTGAGGAGGTGGCGAAGAACAAGGACGAGACCCGGGGCGACACGGGATACCACGGACCAGAGCTCACAGACATAGCTTCTCGGGCCGAAGAGGCTGCCTGCAGCCTGGTGGCAGGAGAGTTCGGCCAGTATGCCCGAGGAGGCAGAGGCTGCGGAAGAGTCCGCCAAGCGAGGCGGCGGAGATCTCAGACGCTGTGGCTTCCTCCCGACGCGCTTGCCGGGTCCCTCTCGAGGCACTTCGGGATCCCTTGAATTGCGCCGAGGCCGCGGCAAGAGGGCGGCGAGGAGCCGAGGGAGCAGGGCGCCAAGGGAGCGGAGGCGCCGAGGGAGCGGAGACGCCAGAGGAAAAGGGGTCGCAGCAGCGCTGGGTCCGGCGAGCCGGCCGGCGAGGAGGGGGAAGAGGATGCCGCGGCCGCCGAGGATGCCGGCGGGTCCACGGACCTTTACGCCGACGACCTCTCCTCGTCGTCGGAGACCTCCCCGCCCCGGGCAAGCCCTAAGCGTTCTCCATTGAAGCGCCTCCGCAAGGCGGCGACGCAAGCGAGTACCCAGGCCCCCCGGCAACTACCAGCTCGCACGGCAACAAGAAGCTTCCGGGAGCTGTCACGCCGAGGGCGATCGGGCACCACCAGGCAAGGAGCGACTTCATGAGAGCCACGGCAAAGGCGCCTGCAGGTCGGCGCCGAGCGGACAGGGTCTTCTCGAGCGAGCGGCGGCTCCGCCTCTTCTCGGTCCCGGCTGCCACAGGCTGGGTCTCGCAGCCCCCAGCCCCGAGGACCGCCAAGCGCCCGAGAGGGCTTTCGCCTCTGCTCCTCGCGGCCGACGTGACCTGTGGAGCATGATTTCTCCGCCTTGAGCGAAGACGACGAGGAGGAACAGGAGTAAGTACCCAAGATCTTCATCTTCTCAAATTTCGCCTTTGATTGTTGTTGAGGCTAATCTTGTTTTTTTGTGTTGATTTCAGGACCTTGACCGAGCGGGCGCGAAGAGAGCCAAGGTGCCCGTGGTCGGGTCGCGGATGACTCGCCGCCGAGGCGACGGGGACGGTCGGATCCAAGCTTGCCGGACTCGAGCGCTGTCCCGAGGAGCAGCCCCCAGCGCAGCCCCCAGCGTAAGTCTGGGTTCTGCACTCCCGCTCGCCGGGCGCGTTTGAAGCTTTTGGTCTTGTGCTAATATCTTGACGTGTTTGTCTTGACTTGCGCAGAGATGGAGTCGCAGCGGCAGGAGCATCTGGAGGTCGCCCTCGAGGAGCCGGCAGTCCCGCCATCCCCGCCAAGGTCGAACTCCCCGGCAAGGGAGATCGTCCCGCCAAGGGCGGGTACTCCGCCAAGGGCGAGTACCCCGCCAAGAACGAGCAGCCCGGCGAGGGCGGCCACTCCGCCAAGGGATGGTTCCCCGGCAAGAGAGCCCGCCGCTGACGACGTCCGCCAAGGTAGGTTCTGCAACTTTGTCTCCTTAGCGTTGTCTCTTTTTGGATATTTGCTTGAACTTCTTTTGCTTTTTCTTCTTCTTCTAGACCCTCCTCCTCCCCCCGAGCAGATGGAGACGGAAGTCGTCATTGAGGAAGAGGAGGACGGTGGTGGGGCGGCGACGCCTGTTGCCGAGGACACGGCGGGAGCCGCCGGGCCACATGTGCCAGAGATCGCCCGGCCAGACGCTTGCCGGAGAGGGGATGGCGACCGCACCGCCGCCCGGAGGCGGCGGGAGCGCCGAGAGCTCGCGCGGTCACCGACCCTCCGCCGGAGAGGAACGGCCCGCTATTACTTGAAGCCCCCAACGGCGTCTTCATCCAGATGTCGTGGGGCTCTTCGTCATGAGACTCCCGGGAGGGCGAGGCCTTTGATGGGAGATCCTCGCCTCCGCTGGCTTGAAGGTCGCCGAGGGACCGGCGGGAGCGACGGGCCCGATGAGGAGAAGCTGCTTCACCAGCTCTGGCCCTTACGGGCAGACAGCGGCTCGCTTCGGGAGGCCTCGCCGCCAAGGCCGCCGAGGAGATGGAGAAGCGCGGCGGAGCTGGCCGCTAATCAGGCCGCTCCGCGAGGTGGCGGAGAAGCGAGCGACTCACGGAGAGTATGAAGAGTGGTTGCTGGAGAAGGCCGAGGCCAAGAGCAAAGAACGGCTCGCCGGGTGGAGCTGTCCCGGCGAGAAGGAGAACTCATCCAGCGGAAGGTCAACCTCGACGCTCACGAGGAAGACCTTGCCGCCGGGAACAGCCCTTGGCGGGGAACCGAAGAGGCGAAGACGCCATGCTGCCGCTGAAACCGCCAAGGAGGAGCTTGCCGCCAAGGTCGCAAGCAGCTGGAGGAGTTGTCAAGGCGAGCGAGGAGAAGGTCGCCAAGCTCGTCACGGAGCGTGAGAAAGATGCCCACACCAACTCGTAACTCAGAGTGCCTTTCCAAGAAGGGCGACGAATTGAAGGCCGCCAAGGATTCCATTGAGGGTCTCGAAGCCAAGTCTCGCACAAGGACTCGCTGACGCTGCTCGGGTCGGGAAACCAAGTTGAAGGAGGAGCTCATGAGGAGCGAACCTTGGTGGTCAGCGCCAACAAAGCAGCCGAGGACTTCCGCCAGATCGTCGAGATATGGACCGAGGACTTGTATCCTCTGCGTCCGCCATCGATCAGAGGCTGCCGGGCCAAGCCGAGCATCTCATCTACTCCCGGATCCAAACCTTGCTCACAGCGCCAAGCTTAGCCTCTTCTTCGTGGGGATCGCACCGCCCTTGCAAATCTGCGGAAGAAGATCCCCGCAAGAACTTGCCGAGGAGACTCACGGCTGTGCACAGAACGATGGAGCGTAGTCCGACGAAGATTGTATACCGCAATCCCGCATCAACCTCACCAACGCTTCTCCGCAGCTTGCCGGCCGACGCGAACATGGAGGCTCTGAAGGAGCAGGTCGCTCACATCATTGCCAAAGTGAACAAGATCCCCAGGGTGGAGGGCGACCGCGTAGACTAGGCCTCCTTTATCTTTATCCCTTTTCTTTTGTTGTTTGTATGCTTCAACCTTGCGCTTCTAGGAGATTTGCCGGCAAGGGGCCCTCGCCGCGAGCGCTGAGTGCTGAACTCGAAGCAGCCTGCTGGCCAAGGCCTTACCGGCAAGCAACCTTGCCGCGGCTAGTCACAACGCACTTAGCTTGCTGAGCAGACTCGAAAACGAAACAAGGGCGCGAAGCTTGTCGTAGCTCACTTTTAACTCGCTGAGTGTGCTCAAACAAGATAAGGGTGCGGCTATCCCTGTAAGTTCCTCCGAGCACAAGTTTTCCATACAAAGTGCGGTTGTTCAAGGAAGGCAACTTAAAATTTAAAATTTGAGCTGCTCAATTTGAGCTGCTCAAATTTCGATAACTTAGCTTTCGTGATCTCGCGTTCTCCGCAAGCTTTCTTTCTTGAACAGCACTTGGTTCATCCTCCATTTCCTTCCCCCGCAAACTTGCGCGAGGAACGTTTCTTCCGCTTAAGAGACAAGGAAAAGAAGAAGGAAACAAGCAAATGGCCTTTCGTGCTATTGCTTGCGGATGTGTGTGTCGCACAAGAGATGCCAAATAACACATGCAAATGGCAAAGAAAAGCATGGGAAAGGCAACCAACAAGAAAAACACGAGACTTTATTGCTGCTGACGGGTCTCGCGCTCCGCTTTGTACAAAGGGTTATATGCAACGGCGGCAAAGCTTTGTACAAAAGGTGGTTGCCGGAGCGGATCACGGCAACCGCGCCTTTATGGGTAAACTTGCTAAGATGCTCTATGTTCCAGAATTGCTCATCGGTAAGCCTTCTTCGGTCTCGGCGGACAGCGCACGGCCTCGTGACTTGTCTCACCCGATAAGGGCCTTCCCACTTTGGCGCCAACTTGTTGGAATTTTGGCGGACTGAACACGCCAAGAACAAGGTCGCTTCCTCGAGACTCCTGGCTTTGACCTTGCGGTTATGGAAGCGGCGCAAGGCTTGCCGGTATCGAGCAGCTCGTCATGAGCTCGAGACGCCCTTCCTCAAGGAGCAATGCGCCATCTTGCCGCAATTGCTCTTGCTCAAGCTCATCATAAGCGAGCACTCGAGGAGATCCAGATACGAGTTCGTGGGGAGAACTGCTTCGCTCCATAGACTAGAGCAAAGGGTGTCCGTCCGTGGCTCGACGGTGTCGCTCGATTGACCAAAGAGCCGCCGCAGCTCCTCTATCCAATTTCTTCCGCACTGCGTAGCTCGCCGAAAGTTCTTGTCTTGAGTCCGCGCAGCACTTCAAAGATTGGCCCTTCGTTGACCGCTGCTCCCGGGTGAGCAATGGTTTAAACAGCACCTTGGCGCCAAGGTCTTGGACGTGCTGCATGAAGGTGCGATTAGTGAATTGTGTACCGTTGTCGGTGATAATCCGTTAGGGATCCCAAACGCACACAATCGACCAAGAACTTGACCGCCGATCGTTGTCACCTTTCTCACTGCTCCACTTCGGCCACTTTGTGAACTTGTCGATTGCTACGCATAAGTACTCAAAGCCCCGACAAAGACGGGGAAGGGGCCGAGGATATCGAGCCCCTGCATCGAGAAGGGCCAGATAAAGGGATTGTTTGGAGAGCTTGAGCTGGCCGATGAATCGCTTTGTATGGCCTCGCACGCTTCACACTTGGTTACTAGTGTGCTTGCATCTTGGAGGGCTTCTTGCCAAAAGAACCCTTGCGGAAAGCTTTTTCCGCAGCGCTTTTGCGCCAATGTGGTGGCCACATATGCCTCCGTATCTCTCGCCAACAGCTTCGGCCCATCTTCCCCGGAGATGCACTTCACCGACACCATTGAGTCTTCTTCGCATAGCTCGTTATCCACGAACCGGTACATACTTGACCGTCTGGTTATCTTTTCGCTTCTTCCGGTCGCCGGAAGTTCTCCGGTTTGCGTAAAGCGGACGATCTGCTGCGGCCCATGCCGGAGCTCGGGGCTCAACGGCAAGGACTAAAGGCATGAGGGCAGCCGGAACCTCGGCTTCTACGGCAAGGGTTTCGCTCGCCGAGCTGAAGGTCCCGGCAAGCTTGCCGGGCAAGGCTTGTCGGAACGCTTGCTTCAACCACAGATCCGAGGATCCGCAGGAGCAAACTGTTCCTCGGCGCTCGCCGCTGATCTTGGGGACTTTGGCGGCGCATCGGGAGATCCGCCGCAAGTAGTCGCCGGAGACCAACTTTCTCCTCTTGACTGCCCAATTGATGGTGTGACGGATGGTTGAGTCAGCTTGAGCAAGAAGGTCCCTGGTTCCACAGTAACTTCATCAAGCACACTTTGAAAGGCCGTCTGCGATTTCATTCTCGAGCTCTCGACATGCTCCATCCGCAAACCTTCAAAGCGCCTCAAGCTTCCTCACTTCATCTACATAAGCTTCCATCAAAGGGCTCGATAGCTCTTGTTAACTTGCCGACCACCAACCGAGAATCTCCTCGCACAATCAACTTCTTGATCCCAAGTTCGCCGCAATCCCGAGGCCGGCGAGCAAACCCTCATATTCTGCAGTGTTGTTTGTCGCTTGCTCCCTTGGGAAGTGCATCTGGATAACATACTTGAGGTGCTCTCCGGTGGGCACGATGAGTACCACGCCGGCTCCGGCGCCTTGCAGCGAGAAGGCACCATCAAAGTACATTATCCATTCACTCATTGCTTTTTGTACGGGTGTACTTGTTTCTTGGACTTCTTCATCAGGTGTTGGGGTCCATTCCGCTATGAATTCTGCCAATGCCCGGCTCTGTATGGTTGAAGTACTTTCAAACTTGAGTCCAAAGCTCGACAGCTCCAGTGCCCACTCAACGATCCTGCCTGTTGCTTCTGGGTTGTGCAATATCCTCTTCAGCGGGAAGCGAGTGACCACTGTTATCTCGTGTGCCTGGAAGTAATGGCGCAGCTTTCTCGAGGCCATGAGGAGGCCGAAAAGCAGCTTTTGCACACCAGAGTATCTTGATCTAGCCCCCTGGAGAAGGGAGCTTACAAAATACACTGGGTGCTGCACCATCTTCTTCTGCACCTCATCCCGTTCCTGCGCAGAATCGTCCTTGTAGGGGCCAGAGCTTGCCGGAGCAGCCCCCTGCTTGTCGTTGGACTCGCTCGCCGGTGGTGCAGCCTCCTCGTCGGACTCCTCTCCCACATTAGCGCAAAGCACTAACCACTTGGTTGGTTGCCGCTAGGTACAGCAGCAACTTCTCCCGTGGTCTAGGTGCGGCATCGGGTGGAGGATAGGTACCGCTTCAAATCTTGCAGCGCTGCCTCCGCTCCCGAGTCCACTTCATGGGGCCTGCCTTCTTCAAGATTTTGAAGAAAGGTAGGGCGCTCGCAGACTTTGAAATGAACCTACCGAGGGCAGCCACACAACCGCGAGCCTTCGACATCCTTGACTCGCTTCGGGCTTCGATCCGCTCGATGGCTTTAATCTTGTCGGGTTGGCTTCAATCCCTCTCAGGACACAAAGAACCCGAGAAGCTTGCCGGAGGGAACTCCAAAAACGCACTTCTCGGGGTTCAACTTAAGCTGTATCTTGCGCAGGTTCTGAAATGTTTCTTCCAAATCTTGAATCAGTGTATCCTTGCTCTTGCTCTTCACCACAATATCATCCATGTAAGCTTCTACATTTCGGTGGATCTGTGGTTCAAAAGCAGTATACACTACCCTTGCAAATGTTGATCCTGCATTCTTCAGTCCAAATGGCATGCGTATGAAGCAATAAGTGCCACATGGAGTGATAAATGCAGTCTTCTCTTCATCCTCTTTGGCCATAAAGATCTGGTGATAGCCTGAGTATGCATCAAGAAAGGAGAGTAGCTCACATCCGGCAGTGGAGTCAACAATCTGGTCAATGCGCGCAAGGAATTGATCCTGGGACATGCTTTATTTACATCGGTGAAGTCTATACACAGCCTCCACTTCCCGTTAGCCTTTGCGCATTTACAACCGGGTTTGCTAACCACGCCGGATGGATCACGCCTAACCAGGCCCGCCGCCTCTAGCTTCTTGATCTCTCCATTGATGAATTCTTGGCGCCCACGGCTTGCTTCCTCACTTTTTGCTTGATGGGTCGCGATGAGGGCAAACGGCAAGCTTGTGCTCAATTACCTTCCCGAACACCGGGATGTCGGATGGTTGCCATGCAAACACATCGACGTCGCCGCAGGAAGGCAACGAGCGCCGCTTCCTATTTGTCGTTGCGCGGCATCGATGGTAAAAGTACCACCAGTGCCGCCCTCCTTGGCGACACCTTCTTGGTTGCCGGGCGAGCTGCCATTCCTTTTTACTCTTGCCGGTGGAGCTCGACGGGACGCCCTCGACAGCAGCGCAACACCAAGAGGTGCGGTTGCGGCGGGCCCCGGAGCACTTGCCGGACTTGGTCTTCGCCTTCTTCCGAGCTTCAGCCGCAAGTGTATTCTTGTCGGCTGCTGCCGCCGCGATCCCGAGATCTTGTCGGTGCAGATAAGCGCATCTTTCTTGTCGCCGTGGACAGTGATGACACTTATCGGGCCCGCATCTTGAGTACGCTAAGCATAATGGGAAGCTGCCATGAACTTGGCGAGGGCAGACGGCCGAGTATTCCGCCAGTATGGTAACGGAATATCGGCGACGCCGAAAGTGATGCGCTTAGTCCTGAAATTGAGCTCCCGCCAAAGGTCACCGCAGAGTGATCTTTCCTTGGGCTTGCTTCTTCCCGGTTGATTCCTTGAAAGAACCGGTTTCTTCGAGCTCGCCATCGGGATTTGAGTTTTTGATCACAGCAGAGGAGATCAAGTTCAGCCCGCCCCCGCCAACCAACATTTTGGTGACCTTGAGGTTGCGGATGGTGGGCGAGACCAGATCGGTAGCACCCGACCGCTGTGGTGCGGTCAGGTGATCCTCGTGGATCAAAAATGATGGGCGGTTGACCATTTGAGGAGCTCGCGACTCCACGGGCGGTTCACAGCATTCACTTCACGCACCCACCGCTTAGCCGGGCGTGGAGGTGTGCAAGGAGGCGCCACCGCCGACGCACGTGACCTCCGTGGCCTCTCGAACTCCCGCCGCTGTCATCCTCATCCTCCATATCTTCGCTGCCGTTTTCATCCTTGTCGCGCCCGGGAGGTCGATCACCTTGTCGCCGCTGGCCTTGCCGGTTGCCTCCCCGCCATTGAACGGCCGCTTGCTTGGTTCTCTCCGCCACCTTGGGCCCTCTCCTTGTCGCGCCTCAGACTCAGCTTTTTGTTGCTCGACGAGATAGTCGACGCGCTTGCGCTTATAGAGATCGTGGCCCTTGGTGCGGTGGATTTTGCAAGATTGCTTGCCGGGCCGCCCCGCTTTGTCGGCCGCCACATGGGCAGGCTCTTGCCGGAGTCGCCACTGTGGTTTGCTTGGCGGGAGCCTCCTTGCCGGACTTTTCGACGGCAAGCACCTCTTCCTTGTTCCTTTTCGATTGTTCCATTGCCGGGCGCTTTTGCCGGGCGGCGCTGCCGGAGTCGCTTCCTCCGCGCCAAGATCCTCCCCGGGAGCCTCCTCCTCTTCCACAGGCGATTTATCAGCCAGAGCATAGAGCTCACTGACATCCCGGATCTTGGTCATCGCCATCTTTCACGATGCGGCGGTTACGCGACGCTCGTGGAACGCGCCGATAACCATGGCGTGGTGGACATCAGGATGTTGTGTCGCACACGGTCAAGCGTTGATATACTTGCGTGGGATTCTCCTTCCTCTCGGGCCAAAATGTGGAGATCACTCGGCCGTCAGGAGGTTTGTGGTCGCCAGTGAAGGCGCCAACAAACCGATGGCAAAGGTCCGCCTAAGAAGAGATGGAGCCTTCCGCAAGTGCATAAGCCAAGAACGAACGCTCGCCTAAGCACGAGCGGAAGTAGTTCGCCGAATCTTCTCGCGCTTCCGCAGCGCAGACGGCGATGGTGTAGACGCCGAGGAATTCGAGGGTGCGCCTTGCCGCCGATTTCTCCGCAGACGCCGGCTTGAAATTCTTCATACCGGGCCACCGACGCGCCGCAGCTCACGGGTGAACGCAGGCAGCTCGCCACAGACGGGTAAGTCGCTCGTTTCACGGGCGCGACGACGAAGCTTCCAGCTCTCGGTCCGATTGTCGCTGAAGTTCGGCGGCGCCGATCGTGGTCCGAAGCGCTTCTTGTCGCCGATCGCTAAGGACCCGGCGTTGATCCCGACGAGCCCGCGGATCCGACGATGCCGTGGAGCCGCTGCCGGCGTTGTTCCGCGGGCGGCGCTTCGCCTGCTGGCGGGGAGTGCGCGTGGTTGCACCCTGCCGGTCTTATTGCCGCCGGCTCGCTTTCGCTTGCCGCGCCGCAAGGCCACCGCCGCCGTGGAGGGTTGGCAAGGCGACCAGGCTCGATGGTAGCCTCCGCCTTCGCCTTGTCCGCCGCCGAGGGAAGTCGAGGAGCATTTGCGCTCTTGTGAGCGCTTCGCAGGAGTGGAGGGAAGCGGAGCGAGTGGTGCGGGAACGGACGCGCCGACTTCTAACAGCAGTTAGAAGGAGCAGGTCCCGCCCCGTGCCTTCGCTGCTCGTGTTCGACGGGGTCCGGACATCCCGCGAGCCTCCCAGACGCCCCTCGCTCCAAGAAGCGGATACCACCTCCCGTGGTATGGCGCTGCTGGTCGCCGTGGCGCTGCACTCGGGCGGATCCGTCCCATCGCGCCTCGCTGAACGGGCCGGCAGCCGAGGCGGCGACGAGGCGCCGGGCGGCTTGATGAAGAACTCCTGTGGGTCATCTCGGCAGTGGACCGTGATCGTGGATAGGAGACGCTGGGAGACGGGAGGCGATCGCCACGACCGCCTCTCCCCGACCGCCTCGCCGCGCCTGCCTCGTCGCGGCCACGCCCTCCCTCTCCTCTCGCGCTGCCCGCCGCCACGGAGCGGATAGGGAGAGGTGCGCTGCCCAGAGGCGACCTCGCTGCCACCGTCGAAGAACTGGATTCCTCCTTCCATGGCGGGAAGAAGAAGAAGATGAAGACGAAGAGAGAAGAGGATGAGTGCGCCATTGTAGCCCCTTTCGCCTTTTAAAGGGGCGAGGTGGGGCTCAACCGCCCGCCGACCAATCGGGAAGCGAGGAGGCCAAGAGCGGGCCGACTCGCCTCCGCCTGCGTGACGGCTCGGTCTCCCATTCGCCGCCACGACCCCGTGGCATGAGGGTCAGGCATGCAAAAAGCGCCAAAGATGTCGGGACGGGACGGAGGAGGCCCGCCCCGCGAGCACCTATGGGGCCGAGCCCCTTCGTCTGAAGCGGTACGAGGGCGGAGGGAGCATGAGAGCAGATCGAGGCGAGGCTGGAGGATTTTACCCAGCTTCGAGCTCTCCGAGAGATAAGACTCCTACCGCTGCTTTGTGTTGTATTGTGCTTGGGGCTTGAAGAGCCTTGTGAGTATGGCTAATGAACCGAACCCCTTTACGCTGTGCATGGGCCTCCTTTATAGTGCCAAGGGGTCACCAACAGGTGTCAACGAGGAGAAAGGGGTAAAATGTAAAAGAGGTGGTAGTTGGAAACAAGGGAACAAAGGAGCTACAAAGGCTTGAACAAAGGGTTTCTACCTACTTTGACAATTGGGGGACAAAGGCATTTAATGCCCGCCGCCGTCGACCCCAAAAGCTCCCGCCCTTGCGTCTCCGCTCGCCACGGGCGATGGATCCACCACCGTGGAGTGCCACCGCACTCCTCCAGCTGCATGCAGCCATCCGCCACGCCTCTCGAGAGGGATCAAGGCGACGCAGGCGAAGAGCCGGAGTGCGGGCACACAACAGAGCTCTCCGGCAAGTACCTTGCCGGGTCTTGATCTTGCCGGACCCGGAGCTTGTCGGCTTTGCAACTTGCCTCCTCGGCCCTCGCCGACGCGATAGCGCCGAGGCGGTCTTCACGATGTAATCTTCTAGTTCCCCGGCGAGCTCCTTCGCGCAGGCCTTGCGTGAGTGATATAATCTTGAGCTCGACGGCCTTCCCGGCAAGCTCCTCTTGCCGGGTCTTGATCCTCTGTCTTGTACACTTTGCTCTTGAATGGCTCGATATGGAGCAGAATGGTCTCCGCAAGCATGTAGTAGATCCAGCCTGCTGGGAGTCAGAATCGCCTGCACAAGTTGGGGTACCGAGGTACCCCTACCTTAGTACACCGACAGCCCTCCCGTGATTCCGTTCGGTGGGATCGTTCCCCACCACGTGCTCTTGCTATGGACCAAGGTTTTTCCCCAAATCCTTCTCCGTTTTGTTTGTATTTGGTTCTTCTAGGTTTTGGGGGAGGCTTGTATGTTCTTGAGATTTCTAGGCTAGATCTCTGCAAGAGTAGGATGAAGGAGTGTAGTATTGCATAGGATTTATACTTGTATTGTTGTCTTGCACTAGATCTGGTCACCGTAGCACCGCCATGGCTTCGCTGGTCTTTTTAGATTCAAATCCTGCTTGATCCGACGCGACACGGTATTATCGCCCAGAGGAGCGGTATTACCGCTTCCCACGGTACTATCGCTTCGGTGGCTGGCGGTACTGCTACCGTGTGGTACTAACGCCTTTACTACTGCCCCAGCCATGGTACTACCGGACCCTCACGGTACTACCGCGGCTCGAGTCTGTACTAAGACTTTAGCTTCGACCCCATGGCAGTTCTACCGTGGCTCACATCTATCGATGCCAACTTTCTCGCTTATCTTCTATGGGTTTCATGTGCTGTCTTTTAGCCTTTGCATTGATCCTTTTTGACTTGTTTTGGTGCTTTATGTGTGTGTTTTAGGTGGTGCTCTCGCCGGCCAGTCCTGCTCGTGACACTGGTTCCAAGCGCTCACAAGAACCTGTGAGAGGTTCCCGAGGATCATCTCAGATCAAGCGCAATGTCAAGTCCACCGCCAAGAAGCACAAGGATTCGCCAGGCATGGATGAGATAGGTGCTCAAGAGTATGTCCGCCTCTGCAGCTTCACCCATATGCGACCCCACGCCCACTATCGAGGGTGTGAACTGTTCGAACAAGACTCAAACCCAGATCTACTTGGATGTCATCAAGAACAAGGTAATACCTATGTGGAGGTGAAGTGGATTGAGATGCACCACATGAGGAAGGACAAGTTTCGGACTACTTTGGGGAGGCTCGACTTGGTGGAGCAGTTTGGAATTGAGCATGTGATCTCGCTCCACATGGACTATGACCCCGAGATCATCTCTGCCGCTTCTTTGCCTCAGTACTTTCACACCAATGATGAGAGGAGGATGACGTGGATGACCAATGGCCGCCAAATTGCCGTCACACCGAAGGAGTTCATGGATTTGCTTCAGTTGCCGATGATGGACTTGACACTCTGCTGGTGTTCGCCTCACGGCAATGCCGACTACCGACAAGGACAAGCTCACTCCGCTCATGGTTGAGAAGAAGCTCGCCATCGGCAAGATAATCTCGGTTCTCAACCCGCTTCGATATCATGTACCGCATTTTTCGCAACTCTCTGCTCCCACGATCGGTGACAAAGACAAGGTTCATGCCTACATGGTGGACATGATGCTTCAGGCGAGGAGGCTCGCCTGTCTCTGACTCAGCCACTTGATGTCTCTCACATCATGTGGTGTGAGCTTCGTTTGTTGTGGTTCAACCGCAAGGTGCCTATTTATGGACCCCACCTGCTTCTGCTGATTTCAAAGACTTGGGAGAAGATGTACCCGAGGAGGAGTTCCCGGCTCCAGACTGGATTCGCCATGAGCCCATTTGTCTCGAGGGTCAAACCTAACTGGGCCAACACCGCTACTCGTGGCCGAGGCGGCTCACGCTAGGGCTGATGCTGCTGATGAGGATGTCTGAAGCCGAGGATGTTGCTGGGGCCGCCTGCTAGGCCCACTCAGAGTGACTCTAGGCCATCTTGGGCCAAGAGGTCGACGGATAAGATGAAGTCTCTTTTCGCATGCAAGCCAAGGGACAAGACAGGCTCACGTGGAGACCAAGGAGAGTCGTCACGCAAGACAACAAGATCTTGCAGCTTTATGGCGAGGATGTGTCTCATGGTCTCGAGGAGCGATCACTCCCCGAGCCCGAGTGGATGGAGAAGCAAGGGTACAAGTGGACTGATTCTCGAGGAGGAGGCCGAGGAGTCCATTCCACCCTGGAGGAGTCGACGAAGAGGAGTGGGACCGCTTCTCCGCTTGAGCCACCTCTTGTGTGTTTAGGTGTCCTCTCCGCTTTTTGGCGCCTCGATGCCAAAGGGGAGAGAGTGTAGGGATTTGGATTTATGAAGTTTGTGTGTTTGCCAGCTTGAACTCTTTGCTGCTTTTATCGCTTGAACCTTGGTTATCTTATCTCATATGGTGTAAGACATATGCACTCTATCTATCCTAGCTAGCTTGTGTTATATTGTGCTACTTTCATGCTATGCTATGCTTATTGTCATGTCTTGGTCTCTAAAATATAGGGGAGTGTTGATCCTAGTGTGTGTGCCATGCAGTCCAAAGCATTCATATATAGTGCACACATCTAGGGGAGCCCTGCCTATATTTTAGAGGAGGGGTTTGCCAACGCTTTAAACATATCTTATCTATGTGCAAATCCTGTTGTCATCAATACACCAAAAGGGGAGATTGTAAGGGCATATTTATCCCTAAGTGTTTTGGTGATTGATGACAATACTGTAAGGACTAATCGTGTGCCTTGAGTCCCACAGATACTTCATCATTAGGCACAAGACGATTCGGTGCCCCTCGGAGACTAATGAAGCCGGGCGTTGTTCCACGCTTTCTTTGGTGGAGTTGAGTCGAGGAGAGCCGCATTATTAAGAGGGGTCCGCCGGAAAGGTAGGGTGGAATCACACGACACTTGCCCCTCCTTTCCTTGCACCTTGAGCTACCCATCGTTATCGTGGTTGTGCGAAAATCGATGATTATCGCTGTACTTGCGGTAGTACCGCAAGTACAAGCGTAGTACCGCGACAGAACACGGTAGTACCGCCCCTCGGGCGCGGTAGTACCACGGCATTTTGGCCTAGTGCCGCTCTAGTGCGTAGTAGGGGCGGATGTAATTTTTACATCCGCGCCCTCACGGTTGTACCGCCCATTGGCGCTGGTAGTACCGCCGCACTCGCCTAGTGCCGCCCGTGTGGTAGTAGGGCGGATGTAATGTTTACATCCGCTGCACCCACGGTAGTACCGCTGCTCGCGCGGTAGTATCATGGGGTCCCACGGTAGTACCGCTCCCTTGAGCTGTAGTACCGCGGGTCTTCTTCGCTTAGTACCGCAAGCGTCATGTAGTAGGCGTGGATGTAATTTTTACATCCGCGTTTACCACGGTAGTACCGCTACTTTGCGCGGTAGTACCGCCGGTTTTTGCACCACCCTAGTTTTCGCGGAAGTAGGCACGGATGAAATTTATTTCGTCTGCCGCTCTTCCTGTGCCGTGATTCTCTCGCCTTGCGGTAGTACCGCAAGGGGAGCGGTAGTACTGCCGCCAGCGGTAGTATCGCTTCTCGCCAGCTTCTTCCGCCAGGCAACTGCCACGGTAGTACTGTGGTCTCCCATGGTAGTACAAGCGTCGTCAAGGTAGTACCGCCCCGAGCGGTAGTACCGTGAGTCGGCGTAACTAGTGGATAACGGTTGGATCTTTTTCCCGACTATATAAGGGATGTCTTCTACCTCTAGTTGATCGCCTCTTCCACCTCTAAGCTCCATTGTTGCTCCAAGCTCCATTTTCGCCGATCTCTCCCTAGCCAATCAAACTTGTTGATTTTCTCGGATTGGGTGACAAGGGCCCGATCTACACTTCCACCAAAGGATATTTGATTCCCCACTTATCCCTTATGGATCTTGTTACTCTTGGGTGTTGAGCACCCTAGATTGTTGAGGTCACCTCAAGCCATACTCCATTGTGGTGAAGCTTCGTGGTGTTGTTGTTGTTGGGAGCCTCCGATTGTTGTGGAGATTGCCCCAACCTTGCTTGTAAAGGTTCTCGCCGCCTTCAAGGGCACCAATAGTGGAATCACGGCATCTCGCATCGTGTGAGGGCGTGAGGAGAATACGGTGGCCCTAGTGGCTTCTTGGGGAGCATTGTGCCTCCACACCGCTCTAACGGAGACGATTTCCTCAAAAGGAAGGAACTCCCGTAACACATCCTCGCCTTCACCGCCTCCACTCTTGGTTATTTCGTGCCTTTACTTACGCAAGCTTACTTATTGTTACATCTCTTGCTTGCTTGCGTGCTAGTTGTTTTTGCATCATATAGGTTGCTCACTTAGTTGCATATCTAGACAACCTATTTGTTGCAAAGTTTAATTTGGTAAAGAAAAGCTTAAAAATTGTTAGTTGCCTATTCACCACCCCCCCCTCTAGTCAACCATATCGATCCTTTCAATCAACATAGTCATCATCGCTATCATCAGGGTCCGAGTCGGTGTCGTCGATGATGATGTAGTTCTCTGGGCAAGTGGAATCGTTGTCTTCTCCTCCTGGCACGGGGTCTCCCATGAATACTCCTAGCTTCCTCGTCAAATCGTCAGTCTTCTCCACGAGTATCGTCATTTCCTCCTCATATCCATCGCGTGTAGACTTGAGTTCTTCCTCCAGCTCCATGATCCTAGTCATTGCCTTCTTTCGATCTATCATGCATGCGCACATCTGGTTCTCCTGGCAACGAATGTGCTGGTTTAACTCCTGGATTAAAGCTGCTATAGATCTATCCTTCCTGGTGCTGATCATCTCCCACTGTTCATCTCAGCGCCCACAAATCTGGTAGATAGTATCCTTGGGATCCTTGTGGTAAACTTATCCAATGCGTCCCATGGTGATGTGGGCTGCCATGCTCTTTCCTAGACTCCTGTGTTGGTGCATCAAAGGAAAACTCAGGCTCAAGGATCGGCATGAACGCCCTTCCTGGAACTTGAACTCGAATCATCCAACGCTCCTCTTCTGGTAAAGTGGCGATGTAGGTCCTGGTGAAGCTTGGTATTCCAATGTTCAGGTATCTAGTGACTTCCTTCAAATGTCCTCCAAAAGGTGTATCTTCATCCGGTCCTTGCATCCGCCATCCTAAAGAGTAGAAAAGGGAGAGGAGTCAGAAATGAGAAGAGAGTAGTGATTTATGGTTTTAGCTTAGTGGTCGTGTCCTATAGTCAGCATGTGCTCTGATACCATCTTGTAGCGACCAGATCTCAAACAGTCTGATCTCTGTGCATCAGTGTCATCCCTGGGTCAGTAATGCTGACACGCATAGTACTTGAGGATTTATAACAGAGTAGCAATCACACACTTATTACATCAAATGTCTCAAAAGAGAACTTATTACAATAATATGGCTTAAGGCCATCTAAAATTGATAACAGCGGAAGGCTTGGAAGATAAAGTGAGTCCATCAACTCCAACGGCATCACTGAGTGAAAGACAACGACCTATGGCACCTTACTCGTCGTCTAAAAAGTTCGCAACATGAACATTGCAGCTCAAATGGGTCAAGACATGGAATATGCCGCAATGTAACACAAGAGAGTAATGAATGAATAAATGCTATCACTACATGCATATATGGCTGGTGGAAAGCTCTCTGGTTACAGTTTTGCATAAAGCCAATTTTTTCCTACAACAAAGGAATAAATTTTATTTAACTATCATGGTGGTTGTTAAACATTGAGAAGGTTCCTCCAACTCAATCCCAATTAAACATCATCATTAAACCCAATCAAATTATATTAAGAGTGATGAGATCAACATGATAAACCAAGAACTAGATACGCAAAATGTCCATAACCGGGGACACGACTAACCATGATTAGTTTCTACACTCTGCAGAGGTTTGCACACTTTTCCCCACAAGACTCAAATACATCCATGGTCGGAGAATCGAGACACAGTCTTTCTGAAACAATAACTCTTTACTCTGGGTGGACAGTTACACCTACTTTCCCCTACATCTGCTAGCCCACCACTGAAAGAGGTCTTGCAACATACTCAACTATGCTAGATCCCATAATAGCTTGTGGCTGCACACGAAAGTTTCTAGCATGAATAATCTTATGATCCCTTTGAGCCTGGGTGGCGGACCGTAGGATGAGCACACAGGTACTCTGGGATACCCTAGGACAACACTGGATTCTCCAGGTGCCCTGACAACCACTGGGTACTCCAGGGTGCCTTCAAGCAATCCACCCAGATGTGTATTAAAGTAGCCACCTTAAGTTAACCATTAAGTAACAACACTCACATCTATCATGGATCACTCCACCAAACCACGTCTACAAGCACAGCATAGCAATATAAGCAACGTAGAAGTAACTCCCAAAGGTTTGATAGTAAACAGGATAATAGGTTCTACCTCATCTTCTACTTCCCAAAACCCACATGTTAATCAGATCCTAACCATGCAATTGTTTGAGGATTGATCTAATGCAATAAAACTGGGTAGTAAAGAGGTATGATCAAAGTGTTACTTGCCTTGCTGATGATCCGTGAAACCTAGAGACTCGTAGTAGCACGCTTCGCACTCCGGGTACTCTATCACAAACAAAGAAGCATACAATAAGCAATCAACTACAAGCACGGGTAAAACTCAAATAAAAGATCTAACCAGAAAGTTCAACTTAAGAACTCTGGTTTGCAAAAAGAATCAAATCAAACGAAGCAACGAAACTCAAACTGTGAAAGAAACAAGATCTGTTTATTAATCCGGGCTTAAGTCAAATTTTATAGTAGCAAAATCTTGTTCAAATTGATTAAACAGAAAGAGGGCTTCGAGACGAAGACCTAGGCGCTTGAATCGCATGATTCCGATAAACGAGCGAAAAGATAAACTAAAACAAAAATCAGGGCAGAAATCATGATCGAAAATTATCGCGGAAAAACCCTAGAAAAAGAAAAACCGACGAACAGGCTAACGAACGAACATTCGCTGTCTGCAGCTAACAGGTGAACTCCATTAAAACGAACGTACGGACGAACGTCGCTAATTAGGTAAACCGAGAAAAAACCGAACCGATCTAATCTAAAAATAAAAAATAAACCTAGGTTTCTAAAAAAACACAGTGGTTTTAAAAAACCGAATCGGTGGCGTCGGGTGGCAGGGTGGTGGTGAGAGGCGGCAAGGTCGGTATTTAAGGCGGGGAGCGGGGCTCCGGCGGCTTGGGGGAGGGGTCGAGGAGGAGGAGTCCTCCTCGGACTCGGCGGCGGCAGCGTGCTCCGGCCAGACTCCGGAGTGGAGTCGGTCGGGCGAGGCGGGGCGCCGGCGAGACCGGCCCGGCTTAGCTGGGCCGCTGGCCGATTCGGGTGCGCGAACAGTTTTTTTAAAATAAGATTCCGCTGAAAACAAATTCTAGAAAATTAAATAAAAATCTAAAAATGCCAAAACAAATTTTCACCGTCTAAATAAAATATTTAGAACAAGATGAACATTTTCTTGGCCTAAAAATGCAATTTTGAAAACGTGCAATTTTTCTAATTCAAATAAAATTGCAATAAAATCCAAATAAAACTATTTATTTGATTTTAATATTTTTCCTCTAATATTTCATTTATTTTGGAGAAGTCATATTATCTCCTCTCATATATTTTTATTTTCGAAATATTAGGAAAGAAAAATAATTAAAACCAAATGATCCTCTTTTCAAAATTTGAGAAAACTCAAATATGAAAATAACGAAATCCCCAACTCTCTCCGTGGGTCCTTGAGTTGCGTAAAATTTCTAGGATCAACCAAGAATGCAATAAAATATGATATGCAATGATGATCTAATGTATAACATTCCAAATTGGAAATTTGGGATGTTACAATCAATCTGACCACGAGGGTCTATTTCCTGCAAGCAAATGAAGAACAAGCAAGAAACTAAGATTGCAATCTGGATATTGCGAATATAACAGAAAGCTTTATTGATCAAGGTGGGGTTCTATGACGTCTTGGTCTGGTCGTTAAACACAAACGAAGTACCCGAAGTTGCAGCTATGGCGAACTTTTAATCTAAACAAAACCCAAAGTCTAAACGATGCCCTAAGGGCTGTATATATGGAGGAAGAGGGGGAATTTCTTGGGCCTTGGAGGAGGGGTCTGAAACCAACCCTAACTCTTGTTTCCCCACACATAGAGACTCTAAAAACAGCCTATACACAAGTATTTCAAAATTACATGGGCCTGGCCTAATAATAAGGTGACACAACACCTAGAATAGCCTCTGGATGAAATTTATGAAGTGGCATCTTGTATATTTCGTCCAAGGCTTCATGCACTCATTATGGTGGCTTCAAAGTCCTTAAATCATCACCTGTAACTCTGTTCTTGATCCCCTTGTGCATGCCATCATCTCCATGCTTGAACTTGCTCCAAGGTTCATCTTTCTTGTCCAAGCTAGGCCCTTCATTTGTAAGCAAAACAAGTGTATCCAATTTAGGTGGCATCATATTCTCATGAACATTAGAATCGTTACCAAGAAACGGAAGTACCTAGTAATTCAATTGGCGTGTGCGAGCTCTAGTAATTGGTCCAGTATGTATAGCAGCAGGGGCTGTGGGTGGAACAATGGGATTGATGTCCTCACCATAATCCCCTTCTTGAAATGAAGTCGTCCTCGATGGAAGGTCATTTCCTCGCCCAAATAAGGCTACAAATCTGCAATGTTAAAACTGGGACTAACCCCAAAATCTGCAGGCAGCTCAAGTTTATATGCATTATCATTTATTTTCTCTAACACCTTGAAAGGACCATCAGCACGTGGCACTAGCTTTGATTTGCGCAAATTAGGAAATCTATCTTTACACAAATGTAACCAAACAAGATCTCTAGGTGCAAACACAACATGTTTTCTACCTTTATCTCTAGCAAGTTTATATTTAGCATTCATACACTCAATGTTTTCCTTAGTTAACTCATGCATTTTTAAGATCAATTCAGCATGTTGTTTAGCATCAAAATTAACCTTCTCGAAAGATTGAAGAGGCAACAAATCAATAGGTGCACGAGGTAGGAAACCATACACAATTTCAAAAGGGCACATCTTAGTAGTAGAATGCAGCGAACGATTATAAGAAAATTCAATATGACGCAAGCATTCTTCACATTTTCTTGTTATTCTTCAAAATAGCCCTAAGCATAGTAGACAATGTTCTATTGACTACTTCAGTTTGTCCATCTGTTTGGGGTAACATGTATTATTAAAAAGCAGTTTAGTTCCCAACTTAGCCCATAAACATCTCCAAAAATGGCTAAGAAATTTAGTATCACGATTTGAAACAATAGTATTTGGCACACCATGCAAGCGAATAATTTCACGAAAGAACAAATAAGCAACATTAGCAGCAGCATCGCTTTAATGACATGGTATAAAGTGTGCCATTTTCGAGAATCTATCCACGACAACAAATATGCTATTCCTCCCCTTCATTGTTAGAGGTAAACCCAAAACAAAGTCCGCAGATATATCCTCCCATGGAACACTAGGTACAGGCAAAGGCATATATAAACCATGAGAATTGTGTCGTGATTTAGCTTTTTGACATGTAGTGCAACGAGCAACACAGCGCTCAACATCCCGTCTCATCTTTGGCCAAAAGAAATGTGTAGCAAGTACATCCTCCGTTTTCTTCACACCAAAGTGTCCCATTAATCCTCCTCCATGTGCCTCCTACAACAACAAAAGACGAACAGAGCTAGCTGGAATGCATAGCTTGTTAGCACGAAACACAAATCCATCTTTAACGACGAACTTGCTCCATGTTCATCCTTATCTACAATTTTGCATTACATCTCTAAAATCAACATCATGCACATATTGATCTTTGATGGCCTCCAAACCAATTATTTTAAATTCAAGTTGTGAAAGCATAGTATAGCGACGAGACAAAGCATCAGCAATAACATTTTCTTTACCCTTCTTGTGTTCAATAACATAAGGGAAAGTCTCAATAAATTCAACCCATTAGCATGTCTACGATTCAGTTTTACTTGACTTTTAATACGTTTCAAAGATTCATGATCAGAATGCATAACAAATTCTTTGGGCCATCAATAATGTTTCCATGTTTCTGAAGTCCGAACAAGAGCATATAATTCTTTATCATAAGTAGAATAGTTCATACTAGGCCCTGATGTCTACTACACAACCTTCTTCTTGTAGACGTTGTTGGGCCTCTAAGTGCAGAGGTTTGTAGGACAGTAGCAAATTTCCCTCAAGTGGATGACCTAAGGTTTATCAATATGTGGGAGGCGTAGGATGAAGATGGTCTCTCTCAAACAACCCTGCAACCAAATAACAAAGAGTCTCTTGTGTCCCCAACACACCCAATACAATGGTAAATTGTATAGGTGCACTAGTTCGGCGAAGAGATGGTGATACAAGTGCAATATGGATGGTAGATATAGGTTTTGTAATCTGAAAATATAAAACCAGCAAGGTAGCAAGTAATAAAAGTCAGCGAAAACGGTATTGCAATGCTTTGAAACAAGGCCTAGGGTTCATAGTTTCACTAGTGCAAGTTCTCTCAACAATGATAACATAATTAGATCATATAACAATCCCTCAACGTGCAACAAAGAGTCACTCCAAAGTCACTAATAGTGAAGAACAAATGAAGAGATTATTGTAGGGTACGAAACCACCTCAAAGTTATTCTTTCCGATCAATCCATTGGGCTATTCCTATAAGGGTCACAAACAGCCCTAGAGTTCATAGTAAAATAACACCTTAAGACACACATCAACCAAAACCCTAATGTCACCTACATACTCCAATGTCACCTCAAGTATCCGCGGGTTTGATTATACGATATGCATCACACAATCTCAGATTCATCTATTCAAACCAACAAAAAGAACTTCGAAGAGTGCCCCAAAGTTTCTACCAGAGAGTCAAGACGAAAACATGTGCCAACCCCTATGCATAAGTTCACAAGGTCACTGAACCCGCAAGTTGATCACCAAAACATACATCAAGTAGATCACATGAATATCCCATTGTCACCACAGATAAGCACATGCATGACCTACATCAAGTGTTCCCAAATCCTTAAAGACTCAATCCGATAAGATAACTTCAAAGAGAAAACTCAATCCATTACAAGAAGGTAGAGGGGGAGAAACATCATAAGATCCAACTATAATAGCAAAGCTCATGGTACATCAAGATCATGCCATATCAAGAACACGAGAGAGAGAGAGATCAAACACATAGCTACTGGTACATACCCTCAGCCACGAGGGTGAACTACTCCCTCCTCGTCATGGAGAGCGCCGGGATGATGAAGATGGCCACCGGTGATGGATCCCCCCCTCCGGCAGGGTGCCGAAACATGGTCCCGATTAGTTTTTGGTGGCTACAGAGGCTTGCGGCGGCGGAATTCCTGATCTAGGTTTCTTTTTGGGGGTTTATGTATTTATAGGAATTTTTGGCGTCGGGAACAAGTCAGGGGGGGTCTCTGAGTCATCCACGAGGCAGGGGCACGCCCAGGGGGAGGGCGTGCCCTCCCCCCTCGTGGATGGCTCGGGACTCTTCTGGCCCAACTCTTTTACTTCGGGGGCTTCTTTTGGTCCATAAAAAATCCACAAAAATTGGCAGGTCAATTGACTCCGCTTGGTATTCCTTTTTCAGAGAACTCAAAACAAGGAAAAAATGTAAACCGCATTGGGCTCTAGGTTAATAGGTTAGTCCCAAAAATCAAATAAAATAGCATATAAATGCATATAAACCATCCAAGATCGATAATATAATAGCATGGAACAATCAAAAATTATAGATACGTTGGGGACGTATCAAGCATCCCCAAGCTTAATTCCTGGTCGTCCTCGAGTAGGTAAATGATAAAACCAGAATTTTTGATGTGGAATGATACCTAACATATTTATCAATGTAATCTTCTTTATTGTGGCAAGAATATTCAGATCCATAAGATTCAAAACAAAAGTTTAATATTGACATAAAAATAATAATACTTCAAGCATACTAACAAAGCAATTATGTCTTCTCAAAATAACATGGCCAAAGAAAGTTCATCCCCACAAAATCATATAGTCCGGCTATGCTCTATCTTCATCACATAAAATATTTAAATCATGCACAACCCCAGTTTCAACCACGCAATTGTTTCATACTTTAGTATTCTCAAACTTTTTCAACTTTCACGTAATACATGAGCGTGAGCCATGGACATAGCACTATGGATTGAATAGAATGGTGGTTGTGGAGAAGACAAAAAGGAGAAGATAGTCTCACATCAACTAGGCATATCAACGGTCTATGGAGATGCCCATCAATAGATATCAATGTGAGTGAGTAGGGATTGCCATGCAACGGATGCACTAGAGCTATAAGTGTATGAAAGCTCAAAAAGAAACTAAGTGGTGCGCATCCAACTCACTTGCTCACGAAGACCTAGGGCAATTTGAGGAAGCCCATCATTGGAATATACAAGCCAAGTTCTATAATGAAAAATTCCCACTAGTATATGAAAGTGAAAACATAGGAGATTCTCTATCATGAAGATCATGGTGCTACTTTGAAGCACAAGTGTGGTAAAAGGATAGTAGCATTGCCCCTTCTCTCTTTTTCTCTCATTTTTTATTTTTTTTATTTGGGCCTTCTCCCTTCTTCTTTTTTGGCCTCTTTTTTTATTTTCTTATTTTTCGTCTGGAGTCTCATCCCGACTTGTGGGGGAATCATAGTCTCCATCATCCTTTCCTCACTGGGATAATGCTCTAATAATGAAGATCATCACACTTTTATTTACTTACAACTCAAGAATTTCAACTCGATACTTAGAACAAAATATGACTCTATATGAATGCCCCCGCGGTGTACCGGGATGTGCAATGAATCAAGAGTGACATGTATGAAAGAATTATGAACGGTGGCTTTGCCACAAATACGATGTCAACTACATGTCATGCAAAGCAATATGACAATGATGGAGTGTGTCATAATAAACGGAACGGTGGAAAGTTGCATGGCAATATATCTCGGAATGGCTATGGAAATGCCATAATAGGTAGGTATGGTGGCTTTTTTGAGGAAGGTAATGGTGGGTGTATGGTACTGGCGAAAGTTGCGTGGTACTAGAGAGGCTAGCAATGATGGAAGGGTGAGAGTGCGTATAATCCATGGACTCGACATTAGTCATAAAGAACTCACATACTTATTGCAAAAATCTACAAGTCATCAAAACAAAGTACTACACGCATGCTCCTAGGGGAAGGGTTGGTAGGAGTTAAGCATCGCGCGATCCCGACCTCCACACATAAGGAAAACAATCAATAAATAAATCTTGCTCCAACTTCATCACATAACGGTTCACCATACGTGCATGCTACGGGAATCACAAACTTTAACACAAGTATTTCTCAAATTCACAATTACTCTACTAGCATGACTCTAATACCACCATCTCCATATCTCAAAACAATCATAAAGAATCAAACTTCTCATAGTATTCAATGAACTTTATATGAAAGTTTTTATTATATCCCTCTTGGATGCCTATCATATTAGGACTAAATTTATAACCCAAGCAAATTACCATGCTGTTCTAAAAGACTCTCAAAATAATATTACTGTAGCATGAGAGATCATCTATTTCTTCAAAATAAGACCACCGTCGTGCTCTAAAAAGATATAAGTGAAGCACTAGAGCAAATAACAAACTACTCCCAAAGATATAAGTGAAGATCAATGAGTAGTCGAATAATCGTGCAACTATGTGAAGACTCTCTAACATTTAAGAATTTCAGATCTTGGGATATTATTCAAACATAAAGAAAAACAAAATAAAATAAAATGACGCTCCAAGCAAAACACATATCATGTGGTGAATAAAAATATAGCTCCAAGTAAAGTTACCGATGAAAGAAGACGAAAGAGGGGATGCCATCCGGGGCATCCCCAAGCTTAGACTCTTGGTTGTCCTAGAGTATTATCTTGGGGTGGATTGGGTATCCTCAAGCTTAGGCTCTTGCTACTCCTTATTCCATAGTCCATCGAATCTTTACACGAAACTTAAAAACTTCACAACACAAAACTCAACAGAAAATCTCATAAGCTCCATTAGTATAAGAAAATAAATCACCACTTTTGGTACTGTTGTGAACTCATTATTTATTTATATTGGTGTAATATCTACTATATTACAATTTATCTATGGTTCATACCCTCCGATACTACTCATAGATTCATCAAAATAAGCAAACAACACATAGAAAACAGAATCTGTCAAAAACAAAACAGTCTGTAGTAATCTGTAACTCCCGAATACTTATGGAACCCCAAAACTCCTACCAAATTAGGAAAGCCTGCGAAATTTGTATACCCATCCATAGCAAAAAGAATCAGAACAAACGCTCGTGTCTGTGAATTATCAAAACTAATTTACTGAGTGCAAAAGTTTCTGATTTTCAGCAGGATCAACACAACTATCACCGTAAGCTATCCTAAAGGTCTTACTTGGCACTTTATTGAAACAAAAGCTATAAACATGATTACTACAGTAACATAATCATGTTAACACACAAAAACAGTAGTGCTAAATATTGGGTTGTCTCCCAACAAGCGCTTTTCTTTAATGCCTTTTTAGGTAGGCATGATGATTTCAATGATGCTCGTATAAAAGATAAGAATTGAAACATAGCGGGAGCATCATGAAGAATATGACTAGCACATTTAAGTCTAACCCACTTCCTATGCATATGGATTTTGTGAGAAAACAACTTATGGGAACAATAATCAACTAGCATAAGAAGGCAAAACAAGCATAACTTCAAGATTTTCAACACATAGAGAGGAAACTTGATATTATTGCAATTCCTACAAGCATATATTCCTCCCTCATAATAATTTTCAGTAGCATCATGAACGAATACAACAATATAACCATCACATAAAGCATTCTTTTCATGATCTACAAGCATAGAAATTTTATTACTCTCCACATAAGCAAAATTCTTCTCATTCAGAATAGTGGGAGTATCATAAGAGACTCGAATACTATAAATTGTTTCCACATTAAAAGAGTAATGCTCAGAAAAAGGGTAATCATAATCATGACAAGTTTTATAAATATAATCATCACTACTTTTTATGGCATAAGTGTTATCACAATAATCATCATAAATAGGAGGCATCCTATCATCATAATAAATTTGCTCATCAAAACTTGGGAGGCTAAAAATATCATCTTCATTAAACATAGCATCCCCAAGCTTGGGACAAACATTAATTGCAGCAAATAAATTCTCAAACATGTAATTCTCATCAAACATAGCATCCCCAAGCTTGGGCCTTTTCATATCATAAGCATAATCACTCTCATCATTAATAGTATGGACAGCACCAATAGTATAGCGATTATCATCATCACAATGAGTAATAGGATCAACATCATTTGGGAGGGGTACCTTTTTACCTTTGCTTCTATGTCTTTTCTTTTTCTTCTTCACATCATCTGTGGGGTTAACTCTCTTTTTGGAGCTCCTTATTAATGAGATTGGTTGGATAGAAGGCTCTAAGGGAGTCCAGGATTAGGGGGTCCTCGGACAGCCAGACTATATGCTTATGCCAGACTGTTGGACTATGAAGATACAAGATTGAAGACTTCGTCCCGTGTCTGGGTGGGACTCTCCTTTGCGTGGAAGGAAGGCTTGGCAATTCGGATATGTAGATTTCCTTCTCTGTAACCGACTCTGTTGCAACCCTAGCCCCCTCCGGTGTCTATATAAACCGGAGGGTTTAGTCCGTAGGACAAAAACAATCATAATCATAGGCTAGCTTCTAGGGTTTAGCCTCTACGATCTCGTGGTAGATCAACTCTTGTAATACTCATATCATCAAGATTAATCAAGCAGGAAGTAGGGTATTACCCCCATAGAGAGGGCCCGAACCTGAGTAAACATTGTGTCCCCCGTCTCCTGTTACCATTAGCCTTAGACGCACAGTTTGGGACCCCCTACCCGAGATCCGCATGTTTTGACACCGACATTGGTGCTTTCATTGAGAGTTCCATTGTGTCGTCACGGTAAGGCTTGATGGCTCCTTCAATCATCTACAACAATGTGATCCTGGGTGAGGTTTTCCTCCGGACAGATTCAGATTCGGGCGGCCTCAAGATCAAGGGTCGACTCGCTTGTCCATCTGGAGCAGATCGATAGCTACGCCTTTGGCTATCAGGTCAGGTTTGGAAGCTTAAACTACACTGCCGACATCCGTGGAGACTTGATCTTCGACGGATTCGAGCCCATGACAGGTGCGTCGTACAGTCACGATGAGCATGACTTAGATCTTCCATCGGACGGTATTCGGGAGATCACACCTGCAGCTGCCCCGGCTCTAAATCCGGAGCAAACCATGCCATCCATGGACGGGTGGATGGACCCTGCCATGGAGGCTGCACACTCAGCGGCGATAGATCTGAACACAGATCTCACTTCCAAGGAAGTTTGCTCCTTCGGACCCTTGGACTCGTCTCCGGCTAGGGGCTCCGAACCGCGTGCATCCGTGCCCACCGAACCTGATTGGGCACCGATCATGGAGTTTAGCTCCGCGGATATCTTTCAGCACTAGCCCTTGGGCGACGTGCTAAACTCATTAAAATCTCTCTCCGTGTCAGGAGACCCTTGGCCGAACTATATCCGGCTTGAGTGGGAAGCGGACGACGAAGAAATTCGTTACCCGCCGCCACCCACTTAATAGCCACTGTCGACGACTTAATCGACGTGCTTGACTTTGACTCCGAAGACATCGACGGTATGGATGACGATGCCGGAGAAGAACAGGAACCACAGCCCACAGGGTGCTGGATAGCCACCTCATCATACGATATATACATGGTGGACACACCCAAAGAAAGCAATGGCGATGAGGCAACGGAGGATAATCCCCTTGAGAAGCAATCTAACACCGGCATCAGCGGCGCCGCTCTAAGCACCGCTATAGCAAAAATAGTGATACCGACACAAGAGACAATAGCACTCCGGATGATGCCGAAGACGAAAACAATCCTGTCCAGCCAAGCTTCGAGCAAGCCGGACGGGAGGATGGGCAAGCTAGCCCTGATAAACAGGCAATGGATGGAGACTCGGAGGATGACAATTACATGCCCCTCTCCGAAGATGAGGTGAGCCTCGGCGACAAAGAATTCATGGTGCCTGAGGATCCCGTCGAGCAGGAGCGCTTCAAGCGCCGGCTTATAGCCACTGCAAAAAGCCTGAAGAAAAAACAGCAGTAGCTTCAAGCTGATCAAGATCTGCTCATGGATAGATGGACTGAGGTCCTGGCAGCCGAGGAATACGGACTCGAGCGCCCAACCAAAAGTTACCCGTAGCGCGGGTTCTTACCTCAATTTGAGGAGAAGGCACTAGAGCCTACACTACCAGCGCAGGATGCGGCTGACCGGCCACCTCGTGTCCGAGACAAAGCGGCGTATCAGCCCGAACCCCCTCGCCAATCAAACAAAAACACGAAGGCCCGGGGCTACACGCAGGACCTGCAAGACGAGTTGGAAAACAAAGCAGGACAGTCAAGATCGATCTAAGGATCACGGGGGCGCGCCCCAACGTGCGACAATGACCGCCACGCCAGATACACTAAATACAAATCCGGCTGGGCCGAATACAACAGACTAAACTCATTTGAACTGTGTCGTGATATAGCCCGGCATAGAGGCGCCACACACCCCCTATGCTTCACTAACGAAGTAATGGAGCATGAGTTCCCAAAAGAGTTTAAACCCGTGAACATCGAACCATATGATGGAACAACAGACCCCGCGGTATGGATCGAAGATTTCCTTCTCCACATTCATATGGTCTGCGGCGATGATCTGCATGCCATCAAGTACCTCCCACTAAAACTCAAAGGACCGACTCGGCATTGGCTCAATAGTCTGCCGGCAAACTCTATTGGCAGTTGGGAGAACCTGGAAGATGCATTCCTTGACAACTTCCAGGGCACTTATGTGCGACCACCAGACGCTGATGACTTAAGTCACATAACCCAACAGCCCAGAGAGTCAACCAGGAATTTCTGGACTCGGTTCTTAACTAAAAAGAACCAAATCGTCGATTGTCCGGATGCTGAAGCCCTAGCGGCCTTTAAGCATAACATCCATGACGAATGGCTTGCCCGACACCTCGGCCAAGAGAAGCTGAAATCCATGGCAGCCCTTACGACGCTCATGACCCGCTTCTGTGCGGGCGAGGACAACTGGTTGGCTCGCAGCAACAGCACATCAAGAAATCCTGGCACTTCAGATGCCATAGATGCAACGGCAAGCCCCGGTGCAACAGACACAAGAGTCGCAATAATGGGGATAACGCCGAAGACACGGCCGTCAATGTCGGATTCAGTGGCTCCAAGACCGGTCAACAGAAAAAGCCATTTAAAAGAAACAATCCGGGCCCGTCCAATTTGGACTGCATACTCTATCGCTCATGTCAAATCCACGGCACTCCCGATAAACCAGCCAACCACACCAACAGAGAATGTTGGGTATTTAAACAGGCCTGCAAGTTGAATGCCGAAAACAAGGAAAAGGGGCCGTATAGTGATGACGACGAGGAGCCCCGACCACCGAACACAGGAGGACAGAAGAAATTTCCTCCCCAAGTGAAAACGGTAAATATGATATATGCCACCCATATTCCCAAGCGGGAGCGGAAGCGTGCACTAAGGACGCTTCACGCGATGGAGCCGCCGCCTAAAGTTCAACCCATGGTCTTCTTGCCCGATCACCTTTGATCGCAGAGACCATCCGACCAGTATCCGTCATGGCGGTTCGGCCGTACTAGTCCTTGACCCTATCATTGACGGATTCCACCTCACACGAGTCCTCATGGACGCTGGCAGCAGCCTGAACCTGCTTTATCAGGATACGGTGCGCAAAATGGGCATCGATCCCTCAAGGATTAAACCCATCAAAACCACCTATAAAGGTGTCATACCAGGTGTAGAGGCCTGTTGCACGGGCTCAATCACACTGGAAGTAGTCTTCGGATCTCCGGACAACTTCCGAAGCGAGGAGTTAATCTTCGATATCGTCCCCTTCCGCAGTGGTTATCATGCACTGCTAGGACGAACCGCATTTGCTCGGTTCAATGTGGTGCCACACTACACCTATCTCAAGCTCAAGATGCCCGGACCTCGCGGGGTTATAACAGTCAAAGGAAACACAGAGCGCTCCCTACGCATGGAGGAGCACACTGCGGCCCTCGCAACAGAAGTACAGAGCAGCCTCCATGGGGCAGACCTCCAATTAGGCAATAAAGCCCCTGGACACCGTCAAACGATTCCGAAGTACCCTGCAACACGATCATCCGGCCCGTCCAGAGCTGGCCTAGCAATTCGGCCTCCGTCCTAGTCCCAGTCAAGCGGCGAAATTTGTGTTGCGCGTACATAATTACGCACTTAAAATACCATGGGCATAGGCGGAGGCACAGCTAGAATGCGGTCCACAATGCGGCTCAACCGCCCCAGGACCCATATAGCTTCACTCTTTTCTTTCTTTCAGGTCCCTATCTTATTATAACCTGATTAGCGGACCCATCACGGGATGGAAACACCAAGGAGGCAAGGAGCTTTGACGTACGAGGGAATCCCCAGGTGGTCTCTGATAACGATCGTGATACTTGTTTTTACATACCCACACACAGCTCGCTCTTGGTTAGGACATGTCAAATAGTCCTATTTTGCTTATCACACTACTTGTATACATACGCCTTGACATATCATTCAAATAACAATGGAAAATAATGTGCAGCGTCAGCTTATTACTACATTTCTTTTTCTCTTTTCCTTGACTATTTATTTATTACAAATTGCACCCGTACATTTTGGTACGTTCAGTTCGCCAGGGGCTTCAGTGTACCCCATAACACGGCAAGAAAAGTCAGAACACTTTCGACCACTGTTCAAGATATCTTCCGATATTCCGATAAATCGGCCGATTTATCGCTTACCGTTGTCTGACCGATATGATAAATTGACCGATAAATCAGCCGATATGGTGATAAATCAGCCGATATGCCGATAAACTGGCCCATTTACCCTTTATCTTGGGTCGGCCGATAAGTTCCCGATAAGCGATATCCCCAACATTGCTTTCGACAGTGCGGCACCCTGAACTTATAGCATTATATGCATCAGCTCCGAATCATGTCTTGGGTCAATAGTTGGGTTGCCTGGCTGTGACGCCCGGATAATTAAGCTACAGTAATTCTCTGCTAATGATGCCATGACACCTCGGTTATTGTTGTATATCCTCGCAATAATTCAAACCGCTCAAATTCAAATTCAAATTAATGGTAACAATAAAAGTTTTCTAAAAATTAAAACTAAAATGTTCGGTGGTTGCCGAATATTACAAAGGTAATTATGGTGCAACAAACACATTTTTATAAAATGGCTAAATGGTTTAAAATGATTTAAATAGAAAAGAAAGTAAATTAAAAAAAGAAAGAAAGAAAAGAAAACAGGAAACAAACAAAAAAGGGAAAAAGAAAGAAAGGCCCCACTGGGCTTCGGCCCAGCAGGCCGGCCCATTCGGCCACACCGACCAGCCCATCCCCTCCCCCTCCATAACCCCACCAGGGGGAAACCCTAACCCCATCCACCCCACTCTCCCCACGTCGCCCCCTCCTCTCTTCCGATCTGGATCGGGATCCAGAGGAGGCCACCGCCGCCTGGAACCACCGACGCCGCCCGATACTGCCACACCTCACGCCGGCGCCCCGCCGCCACCCGACGCCGCCCCGTCCTCACCTCCTCCCCGACCAGCCACCAGTGGTAACGACGCCGCCAAGACGCTCGACGCCAAGGCCTCGGATTCCGCCGCTGAACCACGCCGCCACGCTAATCGCCCCGCCGCCGACTCGCCGGGCTACTAAGCCGCTTGCCTCCTCGACTCATCTCGCCGGACGCCATCGCTGCCGTCCTTCCATCGCCGCGCTCCTCGCCCACGCCGCCGGTGCCGCCGACGGACCTCCCGACTCATCTCGAGCCCGCTCGACACCGCAGTTTCATCAGGAGCCCTCGCTCCTTCCTCTCGCCGACGCTGCTAGATCGCCCGTGGCGCGCTTCGCTTCGAAGCCGCCGCAGGCACGCCGCCGCACCGCCCGGCGACTAAATGGCCCTGCGGCTTGTCATCGTGTTCCCGCGCCGAGGTTCCGCCTAGCCGCTTCTTTTGCTCGCGCGAGCACCGTAGCAACGAGGTCAACCACCACCTGAAACCACCACCGCCCGACGTCGTCGCCGGCGCCGTTTCCGGCGATCCCCGAGCCAACCAACACCAGCACGCGGTGCGGCACGCCGCACTGGTTCGGACACGCCACTCCGCCATCCAACTGGCCGCCTGAGCGCGAAATCCGGCCCCTCCCGAGAGCCGCCACAGATCGCTGCAGGCGGTTCAAGACGGCTCGAACGCTATACATGGCACTACTACAGACGCTGTACTACTGTACATCTTGCCGACTTCGGCCCAAAGCCCTCGCCCTATGACATATGGGGCCCACACCCCTGAAACGTTTTATAAATATAAATAAATGATAATAAAATAATAATAATAATAATAATAAAATTAATTCATTAATTAAATTAATTAATTCTGATTAACTTAGCTAATTAAGATTAATTAATCTAATGAATAATTAACCTAATTAACTCATGCTAATTAGCTAACAGTAGTATGACAAATGGGGCCCACCCCTATTATTACTAATTAGGTTAATTAAAATGTTTAATTAAAATGTGTCACCGACTAGTGGGATCCATCGTCGTTGACTACCAACCTCGTTAATCGCCGATGTCAAGATGACCTCATGCCGATGTCATAAATCCATTTTCGAATTAAATAAAATAATTAATTAAATTCCGTAAATTAATAAAATCTTTAGAAAATCATATCTTTTAATCCGTGAATTCGATTAAAATATTTTCAACATGAAAGTTGCTCGTAATCCACGAGACGAACCCGGATATGCAGCCCATTCATCCGCCACACACCCCTAACATATCAAACTCGCAACTTTTCCTCCGGCCTCCTTCGCTCGAACGCTAAACACCGAATACTTTCCGGTGTTTCCTTCACGGTACCACCTACTACCACGTTAGGTCACCCCTAGCACCGTATTGCCATGTTATGCTTTGTGTTACCTTGATTGCTCTATTATTTATTGTGTTCCCCTTTACTTCTTTCCTAGACCCGAGATCGCCGGCGACCCTGCTCGACTACGGAGTTGACGACCCTCCTTCTTGCCAGAGCAACCAGGCAAGCCCCCCCTTGATCACCAGATATCGCCTATTCTCCTCTATACCGCTTGCATTAGAGTAGTGTAGCATGTTATCGCCGATAATCCTATTTCGATGCATAGCCCGACATTGTTGCTACATCTGCTGATACCTTACCGCATTCCTAAATGCTTAGTATAGGATGCTAGTTTATCATCATTGGCCCTACATTCTTGTCACCGCCTTGTTATAAGATAATGTGATCACTCGAGAGGTGATCACGGTATATACTATACATACATACATACTATGATGGTGACTAAAGTCGGGTCCGTCAAGAGTACCATGAAAGTGATTCACTTGATTAAGCTGAAAGGACCTTTGTCCCGACGGCCTCTATGTGGATCTTTGTATGAGCGACAGGCAGGTTGAGACCAACTAGGCGAGAGGTGGGCCTGGCCTTGATCGGCGTCCCGCGGTTGCTTCATAATAACACGCTTAACGAGATCTTGGTATTTGATCCGAGTCCGCCATTTGGTCTATACGCACTAACCATCTACGTGGGAGTAGTTATGGGTATCCCGACGTCGTGGTATCACCAAGCCTTCTTGACGTCTGGCGGCGGGCGGCCGGATTGGACCGCGAACGTGACTTCCTTTGTAATGGAGGTTGCTAGGTCTGCTTCCGTCACAGACGCAACGTGTGTGTGCAATGGGCGATGGGCCGGACCCTCACAAGATAGGATTTAGACCGGCGTGTTTGACCTCTGTTGTGCCTAGGTGGGCTGCGACGTGTTGATCTTCCGAGGCCGGGCATGACCCAGAAAGTGTGTCCGCCAAATGGGATCAAGCGTGTTGGGTTATGTGGTGCACCCTGCAGGAAGTTAATCTATTCAATAGCCGTGTCCCTCGGTAAAAGGATCGACCCGGAGTTGTACCTTGACCTTATGACAACTAGAACCGGATACTTAATAAAACACACCCTTCCAAGTGTTGATACAACCCGTGATCGCTTCTAAACAGGCGACGAGGAGAGGATCGCCGGTAGGATTATGCTATGCGATGCTACCGAGATGCTACTTGGTGATGCTACTTGGAGATGCTACTTGGAGGACTTCAATCTACTCTCTTCTACATGTTGCAAGACAGAGGCTGCTGTGGTTTAGTCTTGACTGTGATTAGCTATCCCCTCTTATTTCGCATTCTCGCAGTTTAGTCCATCGATATGGCCCTTCACACATATACACATGCATATGTAGTGTAGCTCCTTGCTTGCTAGTACTTTGATGAGTACTCACGGTTGCTTTCTCCCCTTTTCCCCTTTCCTTTCTTTACGGTTGTCGCAACCAGATGTTGGAGCCTAGGAGCGACGCCACCGTCGATGACGACTACTACACCGAGGTGCCTACTACTACGCAAGTGTCACCGACGATTTACGCACTGTGAGTAGTTTAGGAGGATCCTGGCAGAGGCCCGCGCCTCTTTCGATCTCAGATCCCGCTTTGTGCTAGCCATCTTATGGCAACTTGTTTAACTTATGTCCGTACTCAGATATTGTTGCTTCCGCTGACTCGCCTATGATCGAGCACTTGTATTCGAGCCCTCGAGGCCCCCGGCTTGTATTATGATGCTTGTATGACTTATTTATGTTTTAGAGTTGTGTTGTGATATCTTCCCGTGAGTCCCTGATCTTGATCGTACACGTTTGCGTGCATGATTAGTGTACGATTAAATCGGGCGCCAAGTTGGTATCGAGCCGATCGCTCAGGAATCCCCTTCCATACTCCTTGGCCGAAGTCGAGTCTAGTCATTGCAAAACTTTTACTAACATGGCGGTGTGCCTTACGGGCCCATGTCGCCATTGGGTGGTATTAGGATCTTTTACTCCTTGATCTTTACTCTGGGACTCTGAGCTCTCTTCTATTCGGGTTAATGATTTTGCTAGAAACAAAACTAACTTTAGGTTCTCGCAAGTACTTCCTCCCGGAGAGCCCCTTGTTACCGATGACCGCCTGCTGCACCAGAAGATTCCGAAGATACTCTACGATTGCTCTCGAGACTACGTGCCATCGCTTTTGCAATTCACTTCCATCGATAAATCCCTCTGGATAACTACTTACACCTATCGTTCATATTGTCATCCCCAGTTGCTCTTGTTAGTACAAGATGTCTTGAAATAGTCCTCGATATTCTGAGAATTCTTTACGCCATCGCCTGCAGGTTCCTTGCTGCATGAATACCCCTACGGATAATTACTTGCGCTTGCCGAGTATTCGTCATTCAAAGTTGTTCATGTGTTTCACAAAAATACATTCAAATACTACCCGATCTTCCGAAAATCCTGAGCAGCCTATTGCTCTTGAAATTCTTGCTTGCTTGCATTATGGTTAATCCCATAAGTCTCATAATCTTAATGGCATACCTTGTCATTATCATTTTGAGTCTGTTGATTCAATTTGTTGCCAATGCTCGCAATCCTCAAACAGATCCTAGAATTTATCTTTCCGGCTCAGACATCATTTTTGAACATGAGCTGGCTCTCGACCAAACTATTTGTCGTCAATTGTGCCTCTGGTCTATCCAACTTGTCCATCCTTGATCAGAGCGTCTGCTTCTGATTCTTTGTTTTGGAAATCATAATTCCTTTGTTATCTAATCATCGAATTATTCAGATGTTCTATAATATGATGCCCGTGCATTCTTCTTCCTCTGGTTGAGTACCGATGCTCACATCAGATCCCTTGTGGACCATCGGTTCCTTTGTTGGATTTTATCCGACAGTGGCCTTCATATTGAATAACCTTGAGAGCCTTTCCATGGGTATATAATGCCTTTGGTAAATTGTATCATTTGCTTTTGAACATGCTCTACTATCGAGTTTGTGTTATTTACTCCTGAAATTCGTGGTATATGTTCTAAGAAGCCCCGATGGCTTGAACCTATGCCTTCCTTAATATGTGTGAACTCGAAAGTTTTCACGAGTCATACTCTTCTGGTATTTTGCTAGATAAAATTTCTACACTACAACTTCATCAAAAGCGAGAAGTAAAATGAAAGGTTATGCATTGGAGAAGTGGGAGTCGACCTTGAACCTTGTGTTCATGCCCATGGACACGATGAAGATCCTATCATGGAAGCTTCTTGTAACTATTTCCTTGATATACTATCCTTTGGTATCGGTGAATTGATCCTTTGCAATCATGGTTCCGACCATGTTCTCCTTTAAATACCATTTCTCGTGCAAGTTTAAGCACTTGACTTCTGCAGAGCAATACCCAATCCAACCTCTATTTTGTTCTACCTTCAAGTATTGCCCCCTGGTATCTCGAGGATATCAACCCATTGCACTTCATTCTATGAATTTTTGATGAAGTAGTATCCTTCCCCGTCTTAGTGACTCCACAGGTTTTGGGTTGTAGTCAACCGAGAACATCGATAAGTGAATCGATTCCGCACTCTGATTCCATAACTCTAAGTAAATTTTGTTGCTTACAAATATATTAATCCTTCAAGTCATTCCTAGCCTGATCGGCTCATTATTGAGCTAATTTTAACTGTGCTACCCGGTCCTTCTTCTCGGAGCACAATTTTTGACGTTGAACTAACCTTACGTCGATCCTCATCGTCATATCATTTCGCCTTGAACAACAAGCTTGGTTTCGAGTTTGTGTCGCACTTTGGTTCCAATAACCTTTCACTTCATCATTACTTTGACTTGATGTCGTCGCCGATCGATTACATCTTCATGAACTCTCGCGACAAAGGTGTCGTGATCATCAACATTCTGAGCTCTTCCAGGATATCAATTGAATTCATGATGAGAAATACCATCCTTGCCCTCGATGAATTGTATTATCATCGACCACTTTATTGCCTTCCCACCAACACAAGCTTGTTCACGTTTGGTGTTATACCTTAAGTTCCTTGCTATCCAGCAATTGTTCTTCTTTACCTTGGAATATTACCATCCCTTATGTCAAGAATGTCGTGAGAATTTCACCACCTCTTAAGAAATTCTTGTTGCAGCGATGCTTCTTGCCATCACCATTCTTTCTTGGTCCCCGTGTTGGTTCTAACCAGGATACCAACAGATGAACGGTGCTATTTGGATTCTGCCCTTCTAGCAACCCTATTGCTTTGAAGTTAATGGTCGACATTTCATTCTTAGACCAGTGGTTATCGAATCACCATTCTAACATTGATCCTGCTACCTAAGCCCATATTTCGGGTGAACCTCTCAACCAATGATTAATTGTGTATGTTTCCCTCGAGCATACATCATTATATCATTTGTTCTGTTAAATGCTATCTCCTTGTTCACATGATTGTGGTAATCCATCTTTTTGGAAACCTCAATGAATTGTCGCTGAGTTCATCAGCCACCTCCCCATTCTCTCCTTGGTTTAATGATGAACTCTTGTCTCGGAACTCACTTCCATAGTTCATTTCCCGAAAATCTCACATTGTCATCTCGTCAGTTGGTGTCGCACCTTCTCTTCTCAGACATCCTAAGTCTGAGGTATCCTGACACCAATCAGATCTGAATCTCGGTCGGATATGATAGTTGGAACATATTCCCAAGAGTTATAACAAGGTGATGTCATGCCTAGCACACCTGCCTGGAGGGACTATTATTATAATTTCCTTTTTAGCAAGGTTAACCATTCTTCCATGAGGAAATGGTAAGACTTATTCTATAAGTTGTTACTGATGGATCCTTTGTGTATCCAAAGTCTGGTCTTTGCTTGAAGACCATGCCAATGCTATCCTAAGCATGTTTGTGGTACTCCAAATTTTAACAAGAACATTTGAAGCCCAATGCTAAATGTTTCTTGCACAATTATCCAAACACCGTTGTATGGGTAATATCATGAAAATTCTCTCCCCTACCTAAAGAGTTTTCTACATTATATCCTGTCATGGATATCATGCTCAGCTTGCCCTTGGAAGGATATACCCTTGAAATATGTGTTTAAACACACTATTCTTTCCATTGTTCTGATTAAATCTGATAGACACTTTTCCCCTTCCATTGGTTTGTTTAAACCCTTTCTATGGTCTATATGATATAAGCAGTAATAATTCCCTGCTTGTG
Organism: Aegilops speltoides; assembly: GCA_021437245.1. Taxonomy (NCBI): domain Eukaryota; kingdom Viridiplantae; phylum Streptophyta; class Magnoliopsida; order Poales; family Poaceae; genus Aegilops; species Aegilops speltoides. Next base: position 311,897,310 of record CM038147.1, on the reverse strand, counting down.
CAAACACATCGGTGTACAACTCTGTCAGTAAGATCCTGTTACTATTGTTGATGACATTCCGGTAGCCATCGATGGACGAGAACCTTGCCTATTGGCCCGCCTCGTTCAACAAACAGGAAAATGGTTCTCTTCGTCCCTCGCCCTTGGTATCGCTGTTGTTGCCGACATAACTGATAGGCTACCCTCTGACACGCCTTACTATCGTGACCGTGCGAGATGTCGGCCCCCTTCCTACCTTCAACCACATGGTGGGCCCATAACCCACAGTTCCACAGGATCGAAACCTGACTCTCCTGTACACCCCCTGTTCCCAGAGCTATTCCTCATGCGTGGACTCATATGTAATTCACGGACCACCGTCCTAAGTGATCTATTTTGGTATCAGACGCAATACTTATTCTCATTGCCCTGAACCCCTTTCACCTTCTGATTAGGCATCGAACCCTTGCCTATCCGTTTGAAACTTCTCATGGTACCTCCTTACTTTGCTCTCGATATTTTCTTAAGATTCAATTCGAGAGTAACTTCCGCCACCTTCCTCGATGTTATCGACCAGTTAGTCAACCTTGTAGAGGTCTGTCCTTTTGACGCTACCCCTTATCCTTTCCATAAGTACGATGAAGATCCCCAAGGAAGGACGACAACTTCATCATGATGACCCGAAGCAGAGAACTAAAGACATCAATGTAATGGATTGACCTCTTCGAGAAGAACAACCAACACCGAGAAGACTCGTTAGAATTTCGTAACCAAATCCCTTCCCCCTTACTTCCCCTCTTAAATCTCGGGACGAGATTTCTTGTAGTAGAGGAGAATTGTGACGCCCGGATAATTAAGCTACAGTAATTCTCTGCTAATGATGCCATGACACCCGTTCAAGTATATCCTCGCAATAATTCAAACCGCTCGAAATTCAAATTCAAATTAATGGTAACAATAAAAGTTTTCTAAAAATTAAAACTAAAATGTTCGGTGGTTGCCGAATATTACAAAGGTAATTATGGTGCAACAAACACATTTTTATAAATGGCTAAATGGTTTAAAATGATTTAAGCAGTAAAAGAAAGTAAATTAAAAAAGAAAGAAAGAAAAGAAAACAGAAACAAACAAAAAGGGAAAAGAAAGAAAGGCCCCACTGGCTTCGCCCAAAGAGCCGCCCATTCGCCACACCGACCAGCCCATCCTCCCCTCCATAACCCCACCAGGGGAAACCCTAACCCCATCCACCCCACTCTCCCCACGCCGCCTCCTTCTTCCGATCCGATCGATCCAGAGGAGGCCACCGCCTGGAACCACCGACGCCGCCCGACATCGCCACACTCACGCCGGGCGCCCGCCACCCGACGCCGCCTTCGTCCTCACCTCCTCCCCGACCAGCCACCTGTGGTAACGACGCTCGCCAAGACGCTTCGACGCCAAGGCCTCCCGGATTCGTCGCCGGAACCACGCCGCCACGCTAATCGTCCCCGCCGCCGACCTCGCTGGGCTACCAAGCCGCTGCCTCCTCGACTCATCTCGCCGGACGCCATCGCTGTCGCCCTTCCATCGCGGGCGCCCCGTCCCGTCGCCGGTGCGCCGACGGACCTCCCCGACTCATCCCCGAGCCCGCTCTCGCACACCTGCAGGCTCACTGTGAGCCCCTGCTCCTTCCCTCTCGCTCGCCAGACGCTGTTAGATCGCCGTAGGCGCTTTCGCTTCGAAGCTCGCCGCCCGCAGGCACGTCGCCGGCACCGCTCCGGCGACCAAATGGCCCCGTGCTGCTGTCATCGTGTTCCCCGCGCTTCGTAGGTTCCGCCTAGCCGCTTCTTTTGCTCGCGCGAGCACCGTAGCAACAAGGTCAACCACCACCTGAAACCGCCACCGCCCGACGTCGTCGCCGGCGCCGTTTCCGGCGATCCCCGAGCCAACCAACACCAGCACGCGGTGCGGCACGCCGCACTGGTTCGGACACGCCACTCCGCCATCCAACCGGCCGCCGAGCGCGAATCCGCCCCTCCTAAGAGTTGCCACAGATCGCTGCGGCGGTTCAAGACGGCTCGAACAGCGTGCGGCGGCACTACTAGCACAGACTGCGGTACTACCGTACATCGCACGACCCCGGCCCGAAAGCCCCCTGGCCCTATGACATATGGGGCCCACACCCCTGAAACGTTTTATAAAAATAAATAAATGATAATAAAATAATAATAATAATAATAATAAAATTAATTCATTAATTAAATTAATTAATTCTGATTAACTTAGCTAATTAAGATTAATTAATCTAATGAATAATTAACCTAATTAACTACTGTTAATTAGCTAACAGAGTATGACAGTGGGGCCCACCCCCTATTATTACTAATTAGGTTAATTAAAATGTTTAATTAAAAATGTGTCACTGACTAGTGGGACCCATCGTCAGTCGACCGACCAACCTCGTTAATCGCCGACGCCAAGATGACCTCATGCTGATGTCATAAATCCATTTTCGAATTAAATAAAATAATTAATTAAATTCCAGAAATTAATAAAATCTTTAGAAAAATCATATCTTTTAATCCGTAACTCGGATTAAAATATTTTCAACATGAAAGTTGCTCAGAACGACGAGACGAACCCGGATATGCAGCCCATTCATCCGCCACACACCCCTAACATATCAAACTCGCAACTTTTCCTCCGGCCTTCGCTCGAACGCTAAACACCGAATACTTTCCGGGTGTTTCCTTTCACGGCACCACCTACTACCACGTTAGGTCACCCCTAGCACCGCCAGACGCTCTGTTATGCTTTGTGTTACCTTGATTGCTCTATTATTTATTGTGTTCCCCTTTACTTCTTTCCTAGAGACTCGAGATCGCCATGACTCGCTCGACTACGGAGTTGACGACCCCTCCTTCTTGCCAGAGCAACCAGGCAAGCCCCCTTGATCACCAGATATCGCCTATTCTCCTCTATCCGCTTGCATTAGAGTAGTGTAGCATGTTACTGCTTTTCGATAATCCTATTTCGATGCATAGCCTGACATTGTTGCTACATCTGCTGATACCTTACCTGCATTCCTAAATGCTTAGTATAGGATGCTAGTTTATCATCATTGGCCCTACATTCTTGTCACCGCCTTGCTATAAGATTGGGCCGTGATCACTCGGGAGGTGATCACGGGTATATACTATACATACATACATACTACATGATGGTGACTAAAGTCGGGTCCGTCAAGAGTACCCGCGAGTGATTCACTTGATTAAATGAAAGGACCTTTGTCCCGACGGCCCTCTCGTGTGGATCTTTGTGGCGGAGCGACAGGCAGGTTGAGACCACCTAGGCGAGAGGTGGGCCCGGCCTTGATCGGCGCCCATGTTGCTTCATAATAACACGCTTAACGAGATCTTGGTATTTGATCCGAGTCTCGCCATTTGGTCTATACGCACTAACCATCTACGGGAGAAGTTATGGGTATCCCGACGTCGTGGTATCACCAAGCCTTCTTGACGTCGGGCGGAGCGAGCGCGCGGGCCGGATTGGACCGCGTAACGTGACTTCCTTTGTAATGGAGGTTGCTAGGTCTGCCTTCACAGACGTTAACGCAGGTGTGTGCAATGGGCGATGGGCCGGACCCACAGCGCATAGGATTTAGACCGGCGTGTTTGACCTCTCTGTTGTGCCTAGGTGGGGCTGCGACGTGTTGATCTTCCGAGGCCGGGCATGACCCAGGAAAGTGTGTCCGGCCAAATGGGATCAAGCGTGTTGGGTTATGTGGTGCACCCCTGCAGGGAAGTTAATCTATTTGAATAGCCGTGTCCCTCGGTAAAAGGACGACCCGGAGTTGTACCTTGACCTTATGACAACTAGAACCGGATACTTAATAAAACACACCCTTCCAAGTGCCAGATACAACCCGTGATCGCTCTCACTGGCGACGAGGAGAGGATCGCCGGGTAGGATTATGCTATGCGATGCTCTTGGAGATGCTACTTGGTGATGCTACTTGAGATGCTACTTGGAGGACTTGGTCTACTCTCTTCTACATGTCAAGAAGACGGAGGCTGCTGGCGTAGTCTTCGACTGTGATTAGCTATCCCCTCTTATTCTCGCATTCTGCAGTTTAGTCCACTAATATGGCCCTTCACATATACACATGCATATGTAGTGTAGCTCCTTGCTTGCAGTACTTTTGATGAGTACTCACGGTTGCTTTCTCCCCCTTTTCCCCTTTCCTTTCTTTCTCGGTTGTCGCAACCGGATGTTGGAAACCAGAGCAGACGCCACCGTCGATGACGACTACTACACTGGAGGTGCCTACTACTACGTGGGCGGCGGCGACGACCACTGGAGTAGTTTAGGAGGATCTCAGCAGAGGCCCGCGCCTCTTTTGATCAGATCCCAATTTGTGCTAGCCATCTTATGGCAACTTGTTTAACTTATGTCCGTACTCAGATATTGTTGCTTCCACTGGCTCGCCTATGATCGAAAGCACTTGTATTCGAGCCCTCGAGGCCCCGGCTTGTATTATGATGCTTGTATGACTTATTTATGTTTTAGAGTTGTGTTGTGATATCTTCCGTGAGTCCTCGATCTTGATCGTATAACGCTTATGCATGATTAGTGTACGATTAAATCGGGGGCGTCACACTGGCTCCCATGTTTTGCTGCCTTACATTCCGCTATATCGGTTAAGGTGGCACGGGGAGAACTACCACGATTGTGTCCCGGTTCTTCCGGATGAGCACCTCAGTAAAGAAAGCCGAAAACGGACCGTCATGATACGGCAAGAGTTGGTCACTGTTCGAGAGGTTTCAAATCCTTAAAGATTTTTTCCGCTTTGGGCGAGGAATCGGTCTTTGTCCGATTTAGGTGTGTATAGCGCCCCAAGTTCGGCCTTCCGAATACCAGGGGCTACGCCAAAATTTAAAATTATAGAACTTCTATGGCTAAGTGAGGGTGATAAAGTTGTATAATCTGATTGCCTTGTTCGTTGCGCTAAACACCTCCATAAAGGACTAAAAATTTGGATAAAGAGTGTTTAGATATATCCCGAACACCCTGGTACTAGTTACATGGGGGCAGAAGCCGACGACTGGCCAACTCTCAGATTTTATAAGCGGCTGCACAGAAGGTAAAATTTTAAATCAAACAAGCGTTATATTGCGCAAATGAACTTGTTTCATACTACAGGATAAAATGAGTGCATTCACTCAAAAATTACATCCTTTGCACATTGCTCCGCCACAAGGTGAGAGCCCTTCAGGACATTGTCATAATATTTTTCGGGGTGGCGGTGCTCCTTGCCCTTCGGTGGCCCCTCCGTCATCAGCTTCTCGGCATCCATCTTCGCCCAGTGCACTTTCGCGCGGGCGAAGGCCATGCGCGCACCCTCAATGCAAACTGGCCGCTTTATGACTTCAAGCCGTGGGCAGGCATTTACAAGCCGCTTCACGAGGCCGAAGTAGCTGCTGGGCAAAGGCTCGGCAGGCCACAGCCGGACTATGAGGTCCTTCATGGCCAGTTCGGCCGCCTTGTGCAATTCGACCAGTTGCTTCAGCTGGTCGCTCAAGGGCATCGGATGTTCTATCCCAAGATATTGAAACCAGAACAACTGCTCCGACGAGCTCCCTTCTTCGGCCCAGTAGAACTCTGCGGCATCAGATATGTTGCGCGGTAGATCTGCGAACGCTCCCGGAGAGCTCCAAATTCGGGTCAGTAAAAGGAAAGTCTCTTTCACATGCTTGCTTTGCATAACGAATGCCTTACCCGCCGCAATCTTCTTGACCGCCTGAATCTCCTGGAGGGCCTTTTGGGCTTCGGCTTTGGCATCTTGCACGCTCTGAAGGGCCTTAGCAAGCTCGGACTCTTGAGTCTTAGAGTCACACTCGAAGGACTCGTACTTTTGAACGAAATCCTGGAGCTCTTGTTGGACCTCGTTGACCCGGGCCTCTTGCTTCTCGCGCTCGGCGCGTTCCTTGGCCGCTTTGTCTTCGGCCTCAGTCAGCATCTTCTTAAGGGCCGCCACTTCGGTCGTGGGCCCTATTAAAGTTCATGACGCTTCTATTAGCAGCCACAATTTTTCCCTTATAAATATACAGACGAGGTATTGTGTACCTTTGTTTTCCTCAAGCTGCCTCTTCATGAGGCCGAGCTCTTCCTCGTCCGCCTGTGTCCCGCTTCATCCAAGACCTCTGAAGACGAAAGAAGGCGGCCAGCAGCGACGCCTGCTTATTCACATAGACATCTTCTGTTAGACTCCTGCAATGTTATTTGATCCTCTATTCGGCCTTTCTTTCCGAACACCAAACAGAGCATCAGGGGCTACTGTCTATACTGTGATATTTTCTACAATTTTATTACTTACCTCAAAGCCTGTTAGGAGGCTGGCGCAGGCTTCGGTCAATCCGATTTTGGCGGACCAGACCTTCTCAATCACCGTACTCATAATACTACGGTGTTCTTCATCAATGGAAGCGCCGCGAAGTGCTTCCAGCAAGTTGTCCGATGCCTCTGGATGGACAGAGGTCATCGGTACAGGTGGCTCGCCCCCCTTAGAGAGAGGCTGCCTGCCTGAATTCGGAACCCACTAGGGGTTCCAGAGCCGTATCCGGCTGGGGGCCAGACTTGCTGCGGCCCCCGTTATCGGAGTCCATGGGGGTCTTCCCCCCATGTGCCCATGATGGGATTTCGCCTGGGGCATCTCGTAACTATCTCCCTTGGTCCAAAGATCCTCTAAGACAACAACTTGGTGTCGTCCGCGGGCCTGGGGGAGGAGGCTGTCGGGAGTGCTTTGATGTTCATCGCCGACGGGCCCAGAGACCCCTCCGAAGAGGATACATCGATGTGGGATTTGGCCGGACTGCATATGCATGTTCGGCGTGATAAGAAGCAATAAAGCAAAACACACCGGAAGTATTATAGTGTCTGGAACTTATGACTTAGCCAGGGGCTTGTCCTTGGGCAACCACTCCTCGCCGCTATAGGTGGCTGTGGTGGAGTGGTCCGGAAGGAAGGTTTTACCCTTCTTGGACACTTCGGCCTCCCTAGAAGGGGCAGCCTTCCTCTTCTTCTCCCCCCGGTTGGGGGGGGATTTCCCCTTCCCCCTTCTTGTCTTCATTGGAGGAGCGTGTCTCGGTGTCTTCGGATGTCACGTCCGATGCCACCTTGCGCCGGAGACCTTTCTTGGTCCCTGCGGCCTTCTTCTTGGCCATCTTCTCCGGCACCTCATAGGGCGCCGGAAATAGTATCTTCGTTAAGAGTGACGATGCTTGATCTTTGGGTAGTGGAGCCGGACAGTTAATCCGCTCCGCTATCGATACCCAGTCCTGATTAAATCAGCATGGAGGCTTAGTTTCCTCCCACGGATGTGCTGGTAAAAGGCACATCTTGCAAAATATAAAAACTCACCGGATGGGCTTGGCGTTTCGCGCCGAGCCCGTGATCTTCGGTTATGGGTGGGGGGACCTCGGTGGCCTTGAAGAGCACCTTCCAGACATCTTCGTGCGTCGTGTCAAAGAACTCTCGTAGCATCTGGTGTTCAGCCGGCTCGAACTCCCACAGATTATAAGCCCGTCTTTGACACGGAAGGATCCGGCGGATGAGCATGACCTAGACCACGTTCACAAGCTTGATTTTCTTGCCTATCATATTTTGGACGCAGGTCTGGAGTCCGGTCAGCTCCACCGCTGAGCCCCAGGTTAAGCCCTTCTCTTTCCAGGAGGTAAGCCGCATGGGGACGCCGGATCGAAATTCGGGGGTCGCCGCCTAGTTGGTGTCGCGTGGCTCGGTGATGTAGAATCACCCCGATTGCCATCCCTTCACGGTCTCCACATAGGAGCCTTCGGGCCAGGTGACATTGGGCATCTTGCCCACCATGGCGCCCCCGCACTCCGCTTGCTGGCCGCCCACCACCTTTGGCTTCACGTTGAAGGTCTTCAGCCATAGGCCGAAGTGGGGCGTGATGCGGAGGAAGGCCTCGCACATGACGATGAACGTCAAGATGTTGAGGATGAAGTTAGGGGCCAGATCATGGGAGTCCAGCCCGTAGTAGAACATAAGCCCGCGGACGAATGGGTGGAGGGGGAATCCCAGTCTGCGGACAAAGTGAGAGAGAAACACTACCCTCTCCTAGGGTTTCGGGGTAGGGATGATCTGCCCTTCTGCCGGAAGCTGGTGCGCGATGTTTGCGGCCAGGTATCCGGCCTCCCGAAGCTTCATGATGTCCTCCTCCGTAATGGAGGAGACCATCCACTTGCCTCCCGCTCCGGACATATTCGGAATGACTTTGCGGATAAGATGAAAGCTTGAGCGCTGGAGCTCAAGCGAGAGGATGAGCAGAGGAAGAGGAAGGCGTGGGTGAAAAAGGGGGATCCTTATCCCTTTATAAAGGCGGTAGAAACTATGCGCCTCCCCACTTGCCCTGTTAACTCGCTTATTCCCCAGGCGTCGCGTTGATGGCCCGGTTAGGTTACCCACACCCATATGATGAGTATCCCGTGATAAGGGGACATGATCTCTGCTTTGACAAGACGTGCCTATGAAACCGCCTCGCAAGATGTGCAGTAGCAGGTTGGGAAAAACGGTTCGAATAATGGCTGGACCGTGGCATGATGTCACGCTATGAAAAGTTGTTAGCAGATTTGACTTGTGGAATATTGTGCTCTCTACGGTGGTATGTGGAATTTGTTTTGCAGAGCCGGACACAATCCTTGTGCTCAAAATCTTCTTTGGAGTATTCGAAGAAGGAACCCGCCTTGCAATGCCGAAGACAATCTGTGCGCCGGACTCGTCGTCATTGAAGCCTGGTTCAGGGGCTACTGAGGGAGTCCAGGATTAGGGGGTCCTCGGACAGCCGGACTATATGCTTATGCCAGACTGTTGGACTATGAAGATACAAGATTGAAGACTTCGTCCCATGTCCAGGTGAGACTCTCCTTTGCGTGGAAGGCAAGCTTGGCAATTCGGATATGTAGATTTCCTTATCTGTAGCCAACTCTATTGTAACCCTAGCCCCCTCCTGTGTCTATATAAACCGGAGGGTTTAGTCCATAGGACAACAACAATCATAATCATAGGCTAGCTTCTAGGGTTTAGCATCTATGATCTCGTGGTAGATCAACTCTTGTAATACTCATATCATCAATATCAATCAAGCAGGAAGTAGGGTATTACCTCCATAGAGAGGGCCCGAACCTGGGTAAACATTGTGTCCCCCGCCTCCTGTTCCCATTAGCCTTAGACACACAGTTCGGGACCCCCTACCCGAGATCCACCGGTTTTGACACCGACAGGCTCCTCCTCGTTACCTGATTCATCATAACAAAGAATAGGAGGATATTGGGAAATCTCTTCCCTTTCATTAGTATTCTCTTCATCTTCTATTTGTTTTCTTGATTTTATGTAATTGGCAATGTAAAGATTTTCAATGCAATTCACTGCACAATACATATAAATTTCCTCTAGATTAAAATCAAGAACTTTATCAAGGACAAACTCCGAGAGATTCTTAGTTAAATGTTTCATTTCTTCATAACCCATAAGCAAACTAAGTTCATTATGATGTGCAAGGGAAATCAAGTCATCACAATTTTTGGACACGATTCGATCATGAAACAATTTGCATTGGGTATTTAAATGATCACGTTCATTGCAAAGTTCACAAGGATGGCAAAGAAATTTTAAATTTTCAGCACAAACTTCTAGCCTCTCTTGCAACCATTTAGTTTCTAAATACTTATGCCTCTTGCAAAATCTATCTTCCCTATTTGGTGTGTACTCAAACTCTACGCACTCCACAAAAGTTGACATGCTTATAAGAGACATTTTCATCATGACTAGTGCAATCATCATTAGTACTATGGATATCCAAAGAGTTCATACTAACAACATTGCAATCATGCTCATCATTCAAAGATTTAGTGCCAAACATTCTAATGCATTCTTCTTCTAACACTTTGGCACAATTATCGGAATCCTTATTTTCATGAAAGATATTAAAAAGATGAAGCATATGAGGCACCCTCAATTCCATTTTTTGTAGTTTTCTTTTATAAACTAAACTAGTGATAAAACAAGAAACTAAAATATTCGATTGCAAGATCTAAAGATATACCTTCAAGCACTCACCTCCCCGGCAACAGCGCCAGAAAATAGCTTGATGTCTACTGATGAAGCCATGTACCTAGGGTAGGGTCATGGACCTGTCCAAGATACCCTCCCCAAGGACATCTCTAGAAGAAACTGCCTTCTAGTCGACCTGGAAGGATTCCACTCGACGGACTCGAAGACACTCGACCATGAAGCCTCACTCGACCACCAGGAGATCAAGAGTCACTCTATACCCAAACGGTCTATTATTAAGTAGTCTTTATGGTCATGATAGCACTTTATGTAGGGTGTTACCAGTAATGCCCGGCCTTAATGTACTTTAAACCTGGCATAACTGAGGGCCGGAGGGGTCTGACGGACTCTATATAAGCCACCCCCTCTGTAACACCCCGGATGTAACTTTCCATATTTGTAACTCCAACTCTTGTCATTTTCGGATATGTGCTATGATATTCCCTCCGTGGTTGGGTTTTGTTTTCGTTTTGCATTTTGTCCATGTCATGCATCTCATATCATGTCATCATGTGCATCTCATTTGCATACGTGTTCGTCTCATGATTCCGAGCATATTCCCCGTTGTCCGTTTTGCAATCCGGCACTCCTATGTTCCCCAGCGTCCCCTCTTGTTCTTTTTCCCTGTGCGGGTGTTGAACATTCTCGGAATGGACCGAGCCTTGTCAAGTGGCCCTGGTATAGCACCGGTAGACCACCGCAAGTTTCGGGTCATTTGGAGTTCGCTTGTACTCCAACGGTTAACCGTGACTCTCAAGAAGGCCTCTTTTGAGTTGCATCCCAACACCCCTCCAAAACAGCCCAATAACCCATCCAAGTCACCTCCATGCCCTCGGTCGTTCGATCACGATCGTGTGGGCCAAAACTACACCCCATTTGGACTCTCCTAGCTCCCTCTATGCCTATTTAAAGACCCCTCCCCCGAATTCACGGGCAAACCCTAAAATTTCCTCTCTCGCGCCCGGACACGTCCGATCGGACGGACGCGTCCGCCCGCCGCCGCCGGACGAATCAGCGGCGCCATGTGGGCTCACGCGCCGCCACGCACATGACCAGCCTGGCCATGGCCCCTGACCACACGCCAGCCCCACGCCAAGGCTGCCATGAAGGCCGCCTACTCCGCTGCTTGCGCCACAAGCGCCATGGCTGTTGCGGCCCTGCCGGCCCATCATCAAGCCGCTGCGCCTCGGGTCGCCTCCGCCCGCGCCCGCCGGGCCCCGCCTCGATGCGCCATCGCTGGCCACCATCGCCGGACCGCCCGGCCACCTCCCCTCCTCCGGCGCCGTCCCTGGTCGCCGCTCCTCCGGCGAGCAGCCGCGCCGCCGTCCTCGACCCCGGCCAGATCCGATCCAGACCTAGGTTGACTTTCCCCGACCCCGTTTTTCGTCCAAGTATTTTGTCTGTGATTAATTTCGTGGCATTTTCATAGCATCACATCTCCGCAACCGTGGCTCCGTTTTGGGCGTATAATATGTCAAATTGTTCGCCACGAAGAGTACATCATTTCATTCCATTGCATCATTTGCATTTGAGCTCATCTTGATGCCGGAAATGCTGTTGGAAGAAGGCTTCAGATCGTTAGTTTCAGAATCTTATCAGTTCGAGCTCTTTTGTCATTTTTGCCATGATTTATGTGTGCATCCTATGAACTTGAGTCCTACATGTGAGTTGAACATTGCCATGCCATCTTTCCAGGGGAGTTTGCCATGTATTTTTGTGAGTTATGTGTTGACTAGAACAAGCATGCAAAGTAGGGATGATGATGTTGCTGATTTCAGGAACTTAGTGATTTCACTAAGTCTTGTCCTGCTGTTATTTTTATGCCACATGTTCATGTTGTTACAGAGAGATCCATGCCCTTTTTGAGCATGATCATTAAGGGTGTTTTGAACATATGGATGTGCTCTATCCATCCATGCCTTTGTCGGTATTTATGAAGTAGTCTAGCATGTCATTTTCGTGCTCTACTTTTGCTTGAAAATGTTTCCTGGCAGACTGTTTGCATGAGATTCAATTTTCACGAGGTCGTTGTAGTTGATCCGTGTATGCTATGATGTTGTTCTTGCCATGCATAGCTCCTATGCCATGTCTTCTTGATGGGTGTATGCTTAGTTTATCATGAGATGCTTTGTAGTGAGTGCATCGAGCTCACGAACATGCCATGTGGAATCTGTTTTTGCCATGTCCTGATATTTCACTGTCTGAAATCTGTAATAAAACTTGCAATGTTTACATGGGTGCCATCTTTTCTTAAGGTCCTTTTTGGCTTATGGTCAGTAAGGGACTATTGAAATATGCTTTGAGTAGAATCATGTCATGCCTTGCTTTGCTATTATAAGTTCCTGTAGCATGTTGTTTGCTTGCTCTAAACATGCCTTTCGATGTTAATTCTGGCATGTTAGTATTTTCACTAAGTCTGTGAACCTGATATTTTAGCACTTTCACCATGCTTGTTTGAACATGTTATGATGTGATTTAGCCGTAGCTCAGTGTTCCTCTTTTGTTAAGCATCTCCTGTAGTTCGCTGCCATATGCTTTGTTTTTATGTTGGGGTGCTGTAGCATAGTTTCGTGTTGCGTGCTAAGTAGCATCGGGCTGTTAAACGCAGATTTGCGTCATTCTTGTTTTGCTTGTCATTTGCAAACCGTGCATCCGATTCGGTGATCTTTATATCGATTTCAACCGAAATCATCTCATCTTTCCAGCGGCATACTTGGTTTGCCTGTTGATGCCCGGTTCATCATTTTCCTTCCGAGCACACATATGCATTGCATATCACATCTCGCATCGCATGTCATGTTTTGCATCATATTGCTTGTGCATTGTTCCTTGTTTGATTGTGGTTCCGTTGCTTGTGTTCTTGCTTTGGGTAGAGCCGGAGACGAGTACGTGAACGAGGAGCCTGTTGAGAACGTCACGAGGATCAAGTCTTCGATAACTCGAGAACCTTCGAGCAAGATGACCATACCTTCGATATCACTTCTATCTTTGCTTGCTAGATGCTCGCTCTTTTGCTATGCCTATGCTGCGATACCTACCACTTGCTATACCATGTCACCCATATTGCCATGTCAACCTCTAACCATCCATGTCCTAGCAAACCGTTGATTGGCTATGTTACCGCTTTGCTCAGCCCTCTTATAGCGTTGCTAGTTGCGGTGAAGATGAAGTTTGTTCCTTGTTGGAACACGGATATTTTGGGATATCACAATATCTATTTTTTAATTAATGCATCTATATACTTGGTAAAGGGTGGAAGGCTCGGCCTTATGCCCGGTGTTTTGTTCCACTCTTGCCACCCTAGTTTCCGCCATACCGTGTTATGTTCCTTGATTTTATGCTCCTTACGCGGTCGGGTGATTTATGGGACCCCTTGACAGTTCGCTTTGAATAAAACTCTTCCAAAGAAGGCCCAACCTTGGTTTTACCATTTGCCACCTATACCCTTTTTCCCTTGGGTTTTCACGAGCCCGAGGGTCATCTTTATTTTAGCCCCGGGCCAATGCTCCTCCGGTGTTGGTCCAAACTAGAGCCCTTTGCGCCTCAAGGAAACTTGAGGTCTGGTTTTAGTTGTACGGATTGCTCATCCGTTGTGCCCTGAGAACGAGATATGTGCAGCTCCTATCGGGATTTGTCGGCACAGTCGGGTGGTCTTGCTGGTTTAGTTTTACCATTGTCGAAATGTCTTGATGTACCGGATACCGAGTCCGATCGGAGTGTCTTGGGTGAAGGTTTATTCCTTCGTTGACCGTGAGAGCTTGTTATGGGCTTGTTGGGACACCCTGCAGGTATTATCTTTCAAAGCCGTGCCCTCATGTTATGAGGCGATGGGAATTTGTTAATGTCCGTTGTAGAAAACCGAAGTTGACCTTAATTAAAATACATCAACCGTGTATGTAACGTGATGGTCTCTTCTCGCGGAGTCCGGAAGTGAACACGTGTTGGAGTTATGTTTGACGAAGTTGCTCTAGGATCACTTCTTGATCGCTTCTAGCTTCACGACCGTGTTTTGCTTCTCTTCTCGCTCTCTTTTGCGATAGTAGCCACCATATATGCTAGTCGCTTGCAGCAGCTCCACTTCTTGACACCAGCCTTCCCTCAAGCTTAAATAGTCTTGATCTCGCTGGTGTGAGATTGTTGAGTCCCCGTGGCTCATGATTCTACCAAACAGATGTGTACCGGTGATGCCGGTAGCAGATGGCGAACCGAGCTGAAGTGGGAATTTGATGAGGCACTTGGTCGTTACTATGTTTCCTTTCCAGACGATTAGTAGTGGAGCCCAGTTGGGGCGATCGGGGATCTGTGTTGCATGTGGGGTATTCTTCTTTTATTTTGGTTCCGTAGTCGGACCTTGAGTGTAATCTGAATGATTGATGTTCATTTATGTATTGTGTGAAGTGGCGACTGTAAGCCAACTATGTATCTCTTTCCCTTATGTATTACATGGATTGTGCGAAGATTACCTCACTTGCGACATTGCTTTCAATGCGGTTATGCCTCTAAGTCGTGCTTCGACACGTGGGAGATATAGCCGCATCGAGGGCGTTACAAGTTGGTAATCAGAGCCATCCCCGACCTTAGGAGCCCCCACTGCTTGATCATTTTTAGTGGCCGAGTTGTGTCTAGAAAAATGTTTTGAGTCATTTAGGATTATATATATCGGAGAGTTAGGAATTCTTTTTACTCCCCAGTCCCTTCGACCTTCTGGTGAGGTATCCTGACGTAGAGTTTTGACTCTTCTCTTCTCAAATTTCACTAAAAAAAATTTTTAGGATCACGCGGGTATCTTAGAATCGTTCTGATGGTTTTATGATGACAACATTGTCTTGGTTGCCTCGACATTTAGGGGTTGTGGCAAGTGTCCCGGGAGTTGAGCTCCGAGGTGTTGTCGCCATAATTTTATCGTTGCGATTCGAATACTGAGTTTAGTACCGACATCGAAAATCTCTTTTATGCGGTCGTTGGTGAGATAACCCGCTAACCCAAAGATTGTGGTGAGTACGGAGTATTGCCATGACTCAGATAACGGATGCTTTTCAAGGTTGAGGTACACGATTTCGAAGGTTTCTTGGTTATGTGTTGAAGGATGGATACAATTTGGATGTAGGGATTGTTAGCTTGGGTGAGATATATATTGCTCCTCAGTATCCCCAACACCGATTGCATAACCGAAAGTTTCGGAGTTTATAGGTGGGATTCAAGTAGCTCTAGCTTTTCTTCCGCAGATATTTGGTTTGTGATTGGGTAATCCTTACCACTTATTTGTTCCATTCATACCTTGTTTTTATTTTCATTCATCAATATCTCTTATCAAGTGGCTTCTCACCTTAATGGACGTGATGTTTACTTTGGAATTCATTCGTTCATCCCTGTTCGAATGTTTATTTTGAAGACTATATGTTGCAATTTCTATCCGTTGATTCAACTTGTCTATCTGCTATCAAGATGCTAACGGATGTCACCCTCTTCAGATGGCTCCGCCAACGCCCGTAATCCGAAACGCAGTGATGGGAGTCGCAAACCCTCCACCTCCACCTCCGCCTCCGGAGGCATGGCAAACTTTGATGGCAACCACTAACGCCAACGCCATTGTTGATCCAGTGATGCAAGAGCGTAATCAAGGCCAAGGCAACCAAGGGAATCAAGGTCAAGGGCAGTTCTTCCATCAGCCACGCTTCCTACACTCAACCAATTCCTTGCAAATCAGCCAAAGTCTTTCGCCATCGTGTCGAGGCCACAGACGCCGACGATTGGCTCGTGGATATCAACAAGCATTTTGAATGCAGCAATGTCGGACACGAGGACTACGTCAAGTTCGCGTCTTTTCAGCTCAAGGATCGTGCGCTGATTGGTTCCAAAGAATACAAGGATTCTAGAGGTGGTCGAGTGATTACTTGGACTGATTTGCCGGGACTTTAAAGCTCACCACATTCCTACCAAAGGTTGTTGAGAGCAAGCGTGAGGAGTTCCGCAATCTCAAGCAAGGAAACATGTCGGTACTAATACAACATACAGATTTGTAAACTTGCTCGATTCGCTAAACAAGACGCTCCTCGATGAGAAAAGTATGATCTATCGCTCAGAGGTGGCCTTAGAGAGGATCTGCAGCTATCTCTTGTTCTTTCCGAGCCTACTCAGTTTGATCAATTCTATAATATGGCACTCAAGCTAGAAGGTGCTCAGCTCAAGTGTGAGGCTTCAAAGAAGAGAATCAGGATGCGATTCAGTCTTCTTCTTCCTCTCAAGTGGCGACAAAGCAGCAAAAGTTCTACCTTCCTCCTCCTCCGTTCCGTCGGCCTTATCGCAGAAGAACTCGGTGGTCGTGGATCTTCCCACCCACCCAACCCAAGCTACTGTAACAAGTCTCACCTCAAGCTCCAAGGTCAAATGCTCCTTATCACCGTCCGCTCTCAGAGGTGACCTGCAACAAGTGCCAGCAGAAGGTCACTATGCTAACAAATGCCATAACCAAAGGCGCCTTCCTCCTCCTCCTCCGTGAGGTCTTCAAGCAATGCGGTGGTCAAGCATAATCCAAGCATGCAAAGGTGAATATGATGAATGCAGCTCAAGCAGAGGATTCTTCAGATGTGATAATGGGTAATCTTCCGATTAATGATATTCCCGCAAAAGTCTTATTTGATTTGGTGCATCGCATTCTTTCATTTCAAGACCTTTTGTGGCTATGCATGATTTGGTTACTCAAGTATTGCCGAGTCCTTACTCTATTGTTTCCCCGGCTCGGCAAATGACTTCTCGAGCATTGGTTTGGGATGTCTCTATCAAGATGGGCGACTATAGATTTCTGTCTTCTCCAATTGTTCTTGGTGACTCGGATATTGATCTAATTTCGGGATGGATGGCTTTCAAACACAAAGCTCAACTTGATTGTGCTGCCAGCAGATTCAATTGACACACCCTTCCGAGGATGTTATCATCTATGCCGCTCGTGATGAAACCATTGGTTGTTTTCTCTCAATGAGAAGGGCGAGTTGGATGCTATCTCTCGATTCCGATCGCTTGTGAGTACCAAGATGTCTTTCCGAAGAGCTTCGGGTATGCCTCCTCATCGCCACCGAATTCGTTATCGATCTTGAGCCCGCATCGAACCCGTTTGCAAGCGTCCTTACAAGCTTGGACCCAAGGAGCTGAAAGAATTGAAGAAGCAGCTCGATGAACAAGAGCGTCTGGGTTTGATCGGACCGAGTTCATCTCCATGGGGATGTGGAGTTCTTTTGTCCGTAAGAAGGATGGCACGGACCGACTTTGTGTTGATTACCGTCCATTGAACAAGAAGACAATCAAGAACAAGTATCCACTTCCCAACATCAATGAGCTATTCGAGCAACTCAAAGGTGCTAAAGTATTCTCCAAGCTTGACCTCCGATGGGTTATCATCAGATTCAGATTCGTGAACAAGATATTCCCAAGACAAAGATTCGTACAAGCTTTGGTTCTTATGAATATACCGTCATGTCTTTCGCCTTGTCAATGCTCCTCCAACTTTCTCTCGCATGATGAACTTTATCTTCAACCCTACACAAATGATTTCGTCTTGGTGTATCTCGATGATATTTTGGTCTTCTCAAGAACAAGGTGATCATGCCAAACATTTGCGATTGGTGCTCGACAAGCTCAGAGAGCATCAATTCTATGCTAAGTTTTCCAAATGTGAGTTCGGCTTGATGAAGTTCTTTATCTTGGTCATATCATCTCAGCCAAGGGCATCGCTGTTAATCCCGAGAAGGTGTCTTCGATTCTGAATTGGGAACCTCCTCGAATGTCAAGCAGCTCCATGATTTTCTCGGTCTTGCAAGCTATTGTCAAGATTCGTTGAGAATTTCTCCAAGATTGCAAAGCCTCTTTCCAACCTCCTCCGAAGCATGTCAAGTATGTCCGGACCTTCGAGTGTGATGTCGCTTTCAATACCCTCAAAGAGAAGCTAGTTACAGCTCTGCCTTGACTCCTCGATGAATCCAAGCCATTCAAGTTTTCGTGATGCTTCCTTGCAAGGTCTCGGTGCTGTGTTAATGCAAGAGAAGAAAGTTGTGGCCTATACCTCTCGTCGGTTGAAGCCCAACGAAAAGAACTACCCCACTCATGATCTTGAGTTGGCGGCGATTGTCCATGCATTGATAACATGGAGACATCTCTTGTTGGGAAGGAAAGTGGACATTTTCACCGATCACAAGAGTCTCAAGTATATCTTCACTCAACCAAACCTCAACCTCGTGCAAACTCGATGGGTCGAAATGATTCAAGAGTACAATCCAAGTATTGAATATACTCTGGCAAGGCGAATGTGATTGCAGATGCCTTGAGCAGAAAGGCTTATTGCAATGACTTAATTCTCAAGCCCTTCCAACGGATCTTTGTGAAGCTTTCCATAAGCTGAATCTTCAAGTTGTTCCTCAAGGATTTCTTGCCAACCTCATAGTCTCTCCTACTTTGGAAGATCAAATTCGTGAGGCTCAACTTCGGATACCATGGTGAAGAAGGTGAAACGTGGTATTGACAAGGGCATTTCAAATACAAGTGCTATCGCTTGATGACAAAGACACTCTTTTCTTCGAGGATCATATTGTGGTTCCTAAAGGCGATCGAGAAAAGTCATCATGAATGAGGCACACAATTCCTCCTATCCATTCATCCGGAAGTACGAAGATGTACCATGACCTCAAGCAATCGTATTGGTGGACTCGAATGAAGCGAGATTGCTCAATTCGTGAATGAATGTGATGTCTGCAGAAGGGTGAAAGCGTAACACCAAAGACCAGCTGGTCTCCTCCAACCTCTTGCTATTCCGAATGGAAGTTTGATCATATCGAGATGGACTTGGATCTGGTTTTCCTAAGTCCAAGCGTGGAAATGATGCTATCTTCGTTGTCATTGACAAGCTTACTAAAGTGGCTCATTTTCTTCCTGTCAAAGAATCTATCACAGCAGCTCGGTGGCAGAGCTATACACCTCCGAATTGTCTCCTTGCACGGTATTCCACAATTGATCTCTTGAGACCGTGGAAGCATCTTCACTTCTAAGTTCGGGACTCCTTTTCGAAGGCCATGGGCACCAACATTCGTTTCAAAGACAGCTTTTCATCCTCAAACAAGTGGCCAAGTCGAGCGAGTCAATCAAATCCTTGAAGATATGCTCGGGGCTTGTGTCATCTCCTTTGGCATGAAGTGGGAAGAGTGTCTCCATATGCCGAAGTTCTCCTACAACAACAGCTTCCAAGCGAGTTCGCAAGGCCCCATTCGAAATTCTCTATGGCGAAAGTGCGTACTCCTCTCAATTGGTCCGAGACAGTGAACGCCAACTTCTTGGCAACGACTTGATCACGAAGTCAAGAAATGTGCAAAGTCATTCGTGAGAATCTCAAAGCCGCATAATCGCGCGGAAGGGCTATTATGATGACAAGCACCGTGATGTGGCTTTTGAAATCGGAGACCATGTCTACCTCGCGTCTCTCCAATGAAAGGCACTCGCCGCCGGTATCAAAGGAAGCTTGCCCCTAGATACGTGGGTCCTTTCAAGATCATTGGCAAAAGAGGCGATCTCGCCTATCAACTTGAGCTTCCATCCAACTTTGCAACGCGCACGATGTGTTTCACGTGTCACAGCTCCGCAAGTGCTTCAAGATTCTGAGCGCACTATCAACTTTGAAGAAATTGACCTCCAAGAAGATCTTTCTTATCATGAGCACCCCATTGCTATTCTTGAAGAAACCGAGCGCAAGACTCGCAACAAGTCAATCAAATTCACGAAAGTAAAGTGGTCACACCATTCCACCGAGAAGCCACCAGGAGCGCGAGGATCACCTCCGTTCGAATATCCGGAGTTCTTTCGGTCCTAGATCTCGGGACGAGATCCTCTTGTAGTGGTGGAGTGTTGTAACACCCGGATGTAATCTTTCCATATTTGTAACTCCAACTCTTGCCATTTTCGGATATGTGCTATGATATTCCCTCCGTGGTTGGGTTTTGTTTTCGTTTTGCATTTTGTCCATGTCATGCATCTCATATCATGTCATCATGTGCATCTCATTTGCATACGTGTTCGCCTCATGATTCCGAGCATATTCCCGTTGTCTGCTTTTGCAATCCGCACTCCTATGTTCCCCAGCGTCCCTCTTGTTCTTTTTCCTGTAAGGGTGTTGAACATTCTCGGAATGGACCGAGCCTTGCCAAGTGGCCCTGGTATAGCACCGTAGACCACTGTCAAGTTTCGGTCATTTGGAGTTCGTTTGGTACTCCAACGGTTAACGTGACTCTCAAAGGCCTCTTTTGAGTTGCAGCCCAACACCCTCCAAAACAGCCCAATAACCCATCTAAGTCACCTCCATGCCCTCGGCCGCTCGATCACGATCGTGGGCGAAAACTACACCCCATTTGGACTCTCCTAGCTCCCTCTATGCCTATTTAAAGACCCTCCCTCAATTCATCGGGCAAACCCTAAAATTTCCATCTCGCGCGCCCGGACACGTCCGGATCGGACGAGACGCGTCCGTCCCCAAGGCCGCGGACGAATCAGTAGCGCCACGTGGGCTCGCCACACGCCCGCTGCCAGCCAGCGCCCAGCCGGCCTGCAACCCTTGCCGCCACCAGCCCCTGCCCAGGCGCCGCCAAGCCAGCTGGGCTCGCCATGCCCATGCATTCGCTGCCATGAAGCCCGCCTGCTCATTGCGCCGCGCAGCGCCGTCTGCTGCTGCCCTGGCCGGCCATCATGCGCCGCTGCTGCTGGCCGCTGTCGCCTCGCCGCCCACATGTCCCGCTCGGCGCCGTCGCCACCACCGCCGGACCGACCTGCCACCTCCCTCCTCCTCGCGCCGTCCCGGTCGCCGCTCCTCGGCGAAAGCAGCCATTGCCCTCGACCCGCCAGATCCGATCTGCACCTAGGTTGACTTTCCCCGACCCCGTTTTTCGTCTAAGTATTTTGTCTGTGATTAATTTCGTGGCATTTTCATAGCATCACGTCTCCGCAACCGTGGCCCCGTTTTGGGCGTATAATATGTCAAATTGTTTGCCTCGAAGAGTACATCATTTCATCCCATTGCATCATTTGCATTGGAGCTCATCTTGATGCCCGAAATGCTGTTGGAAGAAGGCTTCAGATCGTTAGTTTCAGAATCTTATCAGTTCGAGCTCTTTTGTCATTTTTGCCATGATTTATGTGTGCACCCTATGAACTTGAGTCCTACATGTGAGTTGAACATTGCCATGCCATCTTTCCAGGGGAGTTTTCCATGTATTTTTGTGAGTTATGTGTTGACTAGAACAAGCATGCAAAGTAGGGATGATGATGTTGCTGATTTCAGGAACTTGGTGATTTCACTAAGTCTTGTCCTGCTGTTATTTTTATGCCACATGTTCATGTTGTTACAGAGAGATCCATGCCCTTTTTGAGCATGATCATTAAGGGTGTTTTGAACATATGGATGTGCTCTATCCATCCATGCCTTTGTTGGTATTTATGGAGTAGTCTAGCATGTCATTTTAGTGCTCTACTTTTGCTTGAAAATGTTTCCTGGCAGACTGTTTGCATGAGATTCAATTTTCACGAGGTCGTTGTAGTTGATCCGTGTATGCTATGATGTTGTTCTTGCCATGCATAGCTCCTATGCCATGTCTTCTTGATGGGTGTATGCTTAGTTTATCATGAGATGCTCTGTAGTGAGTGCATCGAGCTCACTTAACATGCCATGTTGAATCTGTTTTTGCCATGTCCTGATATTTCACTAAGTCTGAAATCTGTAATAAAACTTGCAATGTTTACATGGGTGCCATCATTTCTTAAGGTCCTTTTTGGCTTATGGTCAGTAAGGGACTATTGAAATATGCTTTGAGTAGAATCATGTCATGCCTTGCTTTGCTATTATAAGTTCCTGTAGCATGTTGTTTGCTTGCTCTAAACATGCCTTCCTCGATGTTAATTCCTGGCATGTTAGTATTTTCACTAAGTCTGTGAACCTGATATTTTTAGCACTTTCACCATGCTTGTTTGAACATGTTATGATGTGATTTAGCCGTAGCTCAGTGTTCCTCTTTTGTTAAGCATCTCCTGTAGTTCGCTGCCATATGCTTTGTTTTTATGTTGGGGTGCTGTAGCATAGTTTCGTGTTGCGTGCTAAGTAGCATCGGGCTGTTAAACGCAGATTTGCGTCATTCTTGTTTTGCTTGTCATTTGCAAACCGTGCATCCGATTTCGGTGATCTTTATATCGATTTCAACCGAAATCATCTCATCTTTCCAGCGGCATACTTGGTTTGCCAAGTTGATGCCCAGTTCTTCATTTTCCTTCCGGAGCACACATATGCATTGCATATCACATCTCGCATCGCATGTCATGTTTTGCATCATATTGCTTGCGCATTGTTCCTTGTTTGATTGTGGTTCCGTTGCTTGTGTTCTTGCTTTGGGTAGAGCCGGGAGACGAGTACGCGAACGAGGAGCCTGTTGAGAAAGCCTACGAGGATCAAGTCTTCGACAACTCTGAGAACCTTACAGGCAAGATGACCATACCTTCGATATCACTTCTATCTTTGCTTGCTAGATGCTCGCTCTTTTGCTATGCCTATGCTGCGATACCTACCACTTGCTATACCATGTCACCCATATTGCCATGTCAACCTTTAACCATCCATGTCCTAGCAAACCGTTGATTGGCTATGTTACCGCTTTGCTCAAATTTCTCTTATAGCGTTGCTAGTTGCAGTGAAGATGAAGTTTGTTCCTTGTTGGAACACGGATATTTTGGGATATCACAATATCTATTGTTTTAATTAATGCATCTATATACTTGGTAAAGGGTGGAAGGCTCGGCCTTATGCCCGGTGTTTTGTTCCACTCTTGCCACCCTAGTTTCCATCATACCGTGTTATGTTCCTTGATTTTATTCCTTACGCGGTCGGGTGATTTATGGGACCCCTTGACAGTTCGATTTGAATAAAACTCTTCCAAAGAAGGCCCAACCTTGGTTTTACCATTTGCCACCTATACCCTTTTTCCCTTGGGTTTCGCGAGCCCGAGGGTCATCTTTATTTTAGCCCCCCGGCCAATGCTCCTCCGGGTGTTGGTCCAAACTAGAGCCCTTTGCGCCCCTCAAGGAAACTTGAGGTCTGGTTTTAGTTGTACGGATTGCTCATCCACAGTGCCCCGAGAACGAGATATGTGCAGCTCCTATCGGGATTTGTCGGCACATCGGGTGGTCTTGCTGGTTTAGTTTTACCATTGTCGAAATGTCTTGATGTACCGGATACCGAGTCCGATCGAGTGTCTTGGGTGAAGGTTTATTCTTCGCTGACCGTGAGAGCTTGTTATGGGCTTGTTGGGACACCCTGCAGGTATTATCTTTCAAAGCCGTGCATGCGGTTATGAGGCGATGGGAATTTGTTAATGTCCGTTGTAGAAAACCGAAGTTGACCTTAATTAAAATACATCAACCGTGTATGTAACCGTGATGGTCTCTTCTCGGCGGAGTCCGGGAAGTGAACACGGTGTTGGAGTTATGTTTGACGCAGGTTGCTCTAGGATCACTTCTTGATCGCTTCTAGCTTCACGACCGTGCTTTGCTTCTCTTCTCGCTCTCTTTTGCGATAGTAGCCACCATATATGCTAGTCGCTTGCAGCAGCTCCACTTCTTGACACCAGCCTTCCCTCAAGCTTAAATAGTCTTGATCTCGCGGGTGTGAGATTGCTGAGTCCCTGTGGCTCACAGATTCTACCAAAACAGATGCAGGTACCGGTGAAGCCAGCGCAGATGGCGAACTGAACTGAAGTGGGAATTTGATGAGGCACTTGGTCGTTACTATGTTTCCTTTCCGATTTATTAGTAGTGGAGCTCAGTTTGGACGATCGGGATCTGTGTTGCATGTGGGGTATTCTTCTTTTATTTTGGTTCCGTAGTCGGACCTTGAGTGTAATCTGAATGATGGATGTTTATTTATGTATTGTGTGAAGTGGCATCGTAAGCCAACTATGTATCTCTTTCCTTATGTATTACATGGATTGTGCGAAGATTACCTCACTTGCGACATTGCTTTCAATGCGGTTATGCCTCTAAGTCGTGCTTCGACATGTGGGAGATATAGCAGATCGAGGGCGCTACACCCTCCACAAAGGTAAAGGGTTCGCACCATCGTAACTCATACACATATAATCTAGTCGATCGCCGCCTGCCCGAGACGTAGGGTGTTACATTTCCTCCGAGAAGGGTCTCGAACTCAGAAATTCCTTGCGTGATACAACTACTCCATAGCTAGGATCTTGCTCTCCATACCTACCTCTATTCTTATCGGGGCTTAGAACCACGACAGTTGGCGCCCACTGTGGGCGGGTGTCTTAGCGACTTATTGGAGAAGTTGTAATTGTTCGATCGCCTTCACCATGGTTTTTCGGCGGAGTTTTAGTTGAGGGTCGCGAGATCCGTCTCTCGCTAGCCACGCTCATCGCTGATGACTCCGCTTGGCTCCAGGAGGCTCCACTCGACATCGACGCGCTCCCAGTCCGCGGGGCGACACACTTTCGCACATGTGTCCGCGGCATCCTGCTGCGGCAACCGTCGGCCCCGTATCGGTCGACCCCTGCGTCGTCCTCCTCCCTGTCTCCCGCCAACACAAAGCGCCTGGTCGGTCGAGGCTTCAGCTGTGGGTGAGGCACGCGAGGGCCGCCACTGCCACCCCCAAGTCGCGGGCGATCGAGCCCGATTTAATCTCTATGGCCTATTCGATCTGTCGAGTGGCTCCGTAGAGACTACATCCGAGTGCAACAGCAGTGATCCACCGGCGGAGGTCCTGATGGTTAGTGGACCGCGTAGTCCTCCCGGCTTCCCCCGCACCGATGGAGGGGACGGCGCAGGCGACCCAGCGCAGGTCCACGAGGAGTATCAATCCGAACCACTCACTTCGCTGCAAAGGGAAGATCTTTGCCGTCGGAACATGGATGCTCTGCATACTCCTATCATAGGAGAAACACCCAAGGCTCGCACCCTAGAGGATGCGCGTTTGGCCAACTTGGCTGAGCGCACTCGACTGGAGAACCTCCAACAAGCACTCAACGAACGTGCACGGCAACGGGTACCAGACTCTAGTCGACGTCAGCTCTTTCCACCACCGACTCAGGTATATCGAACTCCAATTCAGAATCTAGCAGCTGCAGCCCGTATAGCAGAGTCAATTCAGCCCTCTCAGTCAGAGGCTGGCAGAGTCTTGATGCAGATCAGAGATTTACTCTGGGCAGCGGGTGATCAAAATTCAGCCGTATCACAGTCGCGTAATAGGATTCATAGCCGATCCATCGCTGCAAATATAGTCCAGTCGGCCCATAGCCCAAGATCGCCCCCGCGGCGTGATGGACATGGGGGTCGACGTGATCAGTATGATGACCGATTCGATCGCAATGATCGGCGTCGAGTGCCTACTCCTCCCCCAAGGGGTGGGTTGTACGCCCCTCGACAGCAAGATGACAGGCGCCAGCACAGTGTTGGACGAAGAGTTCCAGTCGACCCCAGAGAACCAGGCTTTGATGCAAGATCCATTATCGTTCAGGGTTTGGTCGACCGAAACAGAGCTCACCGAGAGGGTCATGATAGAGATGTACCCACCAGCAGCAGAGTTCATGTTTCAGGACCAGAGTGTTTTAGCAGAGCCGTCAGAGCCGCGATGATTCCTCCCAACTTCAGGTTGGCGACTGGGGTTAGTAAGTTCACTGGTGAGTCCAAGCCTGATACTTGGCTTGAGGACTACTGAGTGGCTGTTCAGATCGGCGGTGGCAATGATGAGGTGGCCATGAAACACCTACCTATTATGTTGGAGGGCTCTGCCAGAGCCTGGCTGAATCAGTTGGCGCCTAGCAGCATTTACACTTGGGAAGATCTTGCCCGAGTGTTTGTCAAGACATTTGAAGGAACTTGCAAGTGACCAGCAGGTTTGACAGAGCTGCAGGTTTGCGTGCAAAAGTCGAATGAGACCCTGAGGGATTACATCCAGAGGTGGATCACATTGCATCACACAGTGGAGAATGTATCCGATCACCAAGCAGTCTGTGCCTTCAAGGAAGGTGTTAAGAACAGGGAGTTAAGTTTGAAGTTCGGTCGGACCAGAGACATGACTCTGAGTCGAATGATGGAGATTGCCACCAAATATGCCAATGGCGAAGAAGAGGATTGACTCCGGAGTGGCAAGTACAAGCCGACTGCTCATGAAACCGGAGGAGGAACTCAATCGGAAGCGAAGAATGAAAGCCGAGCCAGCTGCTCCTGGAGAAGCCTTAGCCGTAACTCAGGGCAAGTTTAAAGGAAAACCCAAAGGATCTTGGAACCCCAAGAAGGTGAAGGACAAGGAGGGAAACGACGTGATGGATTTGCCATGCCATATCCACACGAAGAAAGACGAGGAGGGTAACTTCATTTAGCCGAAACATACCACTCGCCGATGCGGCTTTAATCCAAATAGTTCAGGAAACAGCCCAAGGATAAGGAAAAGGAGTCGGACAAGGTTGAGGACAAAGAGGACAGTGATGGAGGATACCCCCATATCAATTCCACCCTGATGATTTTTGCTGATGTAGAGAGCAAAAGTCGATTGAAAGTTATCAACCGTGAGGTGAATATGGTTGCTCGGCGACACCCAACTATCTGAAATGGTCCTGCACCGCCATCACGCTCGACCGGTCGATCATCCGACACACATAGCCACCCCTGGGAGGCAAGCTTTGGTGGTCGACCCAGTCGTTGAAGGAACTCAACTGACTAAGGTTCTGATGGATGGTGGCAGCGGCCTGAATATATTGTATGCGGAGACGCTGAAAGGAATGGGCATTCCGATGTCCAGACTCGCCCAAAGAACATGAGTTTCCATGGAGTCATTCCTGGGAAGAAGGCTGAGTCACTCGGCCAATTGCTCTTGATGTGGTTTTCGGCGATTCAAAGCATTTCCGCAAAGAAAAGTTAACATTTGAAGTTGTGGATTTCGAGTGCTTATCACGCTATTTTGGGCAGGCTAGCTTATGCACGATTCATGGCTCGACCATGTTACGTGTACCTCAAATTGAAGATGCTGGTCCCAAGGGTGTGATCACCATCACCGCAATCGAAAAAGGTAGGAGAGTGCTTTTAAGGGCTCAAAGATTGCCGATGCTCGATAATGATGGTGGAGCTGCGGGAATAGCGTAAAAATGCAGATCCGAGTGATTTATTGCGGGCCAAGAAGCGCCATAGAGTCAGCGTTCCACTGTCCGTGAGATGAAGCCTATTCACATTCACCCGACCGACCCCAGTGCTGCTCCGACTCATATCTCCACAACACTCGACTCTAAATAGGAAGAAGCGCTCATCCAGTTCCTCCGTGAGAACTGGGACATCTTCGCACGGAAGCCTGCTGACATGCCGGGTGTTCCCAGGGGACTGGCTGAGCATCGTTTACGAGTCGACTCAAAAGCAAAACCTGTCAAAGAACATCTTTAACGGTCCACCGTCCAGAAAAGAAAGGCCATTGGCGAGGAGGTGGCTCGGCTCCTGGCAGCAGAGTTTATCCGAGAAATTTACCACTCCGAGTGGCTCGCCAATGTTGTCATGGTCCCCAAAAAGGACAAGTCACTTCGCATGTGCATTGATTTCAAACATATCAATCGGGCCTGCCCGAAAGATCATTTTCCTCTTCCCCGCATCGACCAAATAGTCGACTCGACTGCGGGATGTGAGCGCCTGTCTTTTTTAGACGCCTATCCCGGTTACCATCAGATCCGTCTGTATGGACCCGACGAGATCAAAACAGCTTTCATCACTCCATTCGGGTGCTTCTGCTATGTCACCATCCCATTCGGCCTCAAGAATGCCGGAGCCACATTCATGAGGATGATTCAAAAGTGTTTACTCACTCAAATCAGTCGGAACGTGGAAGCATACATGGATGATATTGTGGTCAAATCACGGAAGGGTTCTGACCTATTGACTGACCTTGCTGAAACATTTGCCAATCTCAGGAGGTATGATATCAAGCTTAATCCATCAAAGTGCACATTCGGAGTTCCTGGTGGAAAGTTACTCGGTTTTCTCGTTTCCGAACGAGGAATCGACGCCAACCCAAAAGAAGTTGGCACTATACTCCGAATGAAACGCCCCGTACGTGTGCACGATGTCCAGAAACTTACTGGATGCTTGGCCGCGTTAAGTCGATTCATCTCTCGCCTCGGTGAAAAGGCATTGCCTCTTTACCGACTGATGAAGAAGTCGACAAGTTCGAGTGGACTCGAAGTCGATGCAGCGTTTGTAGAGCTAAAAGCTCGCTCTCCACCAGTGGTGCTTGCTGCTCAACAAGAAAGAGCCTTTGTTGCTTTACATTGCAGCCACAGGACCAGTCGTCAGTACAATACTTACGGTCGAGCGGGAAGAAGAAGGGAAAGCCTTCAAAGTTCAGCGCCCAGTATATTATCTTTCCGAAGTGTTGACCCATCGAAGCAAAGATACCCTCGTTATCAGAAGCTTGTATATGGGATTTACATGACCACGAAGAAGGTTGCTCATTATTTCTCTGATCATTCCATTACAGTCGTCAGTGACGCCCCATTGTTAGAGATTTTGCACAACAGAGATGCAACTGGTCAAGTGGCAAAATGGGCGATTGAACTCCTTCCCCTTGATATCAAGTTTGAGGCAAAGAAAGCCATTAAGTCCCAAGCAGTAGCAGATTTCATCGCCGAGTGGATTGGACAAAGAACTACCGACTCAAGTTCACTCGAAGCTTGGACCATGTTCTTTGACGGTTCTAAGATGTTGAATGGTTCCGATCTTTGAGGTAGTATTGGTTTCCCGAGGAGATAAGCTCGGATATGTGCTCCAGATCCACTTTGATTCCTCCAACAATGAAGCAGAATACGAAGCACTTTTGTATGGGTTGCGCATGGCCATTTCACTTGGCGTCCGTCGCCTTATGGTTTATGGCGACTTAGATTTGGTGGTCAATCAGGTGATGAAGGGGTGGGACGTCAGAAGCCCAGCCATGACTGGTTACTGCAATGTAGTAAGAAAGCTTGAGAAGAAATTTGAAGGGCTAGAGCTCCATCATATACCCCGACTGAAGAATCAAGCGGCTGATGATTTGGCAAAGATAGGTTCCAAGAGAGAAGCCATTCCGAGTAATGTGTTCTTGGAACATATCCATACTCCATCAGTTCAGGATGATCCTTTTACCGAAGAAGCTCCGCACCCAAAAAGTGTCACAGATCCGACTGAAGTTGAAGTTCGGCCGTGGTCGACTCGATCATGGAAGCGTTGGTCATCACCCCGATTGGACGAGGTCGACATCGCGTATATCTTAAGGAAAGAGCTCCTAGAGGATGAAGAAGAGGCTCGACAGATCGTCCGCCGATCCAAAGCCTTTACCGTGATAAAGGGACAGTTGTACAGAGAAAGCGTGACTGGAGTCAGTCAGAAATGTATAACGCCAGAAGAAGGTCGGATAATCCTTGAAGATATCCTCTCAGGAACCTGTGGCCATCATGCGTCCTCTCGGACTATTGTGGATAAAGCATGCCGAGCGGGATTTTACTGGCCGAGAGCAAATGAAATGGCAAAGGAAATAGTCGACAAGTGTGAAGGATGTCAGTTTTACTCCAATATATCACACAAGCCCGCCTCAGCCTTGAAGACCATTCCACTCATTTGGCCTTTCGTTGTATGGGGATTGGATATGGTTGGGCCGCTGAGAACGGGCAGAAGCGGCTTCACCCATGTGCTGGTGGCAGTCGACAAGTTCACTAAATGGATTGAAGCTAAACCCATCAAGAATCTTGACGCTAGCACTGCTGTTAGCTTCATCAGAGAGTTGATATTCA
The DNA here is from genome assembly GCA_021437245.1 of Aegilops speltoides. NCBI lineage: Eukaryota > Viridiplantae > Streptophyta > Magnoliopsida > Poales > Poaceae > Aegilops > Aegilops speltoides. The sequence goes on along the minus strand of CM038147.1, from coordinate 311,867,398 downwards.
GATATGGAGTCCCACATAGCATCATCACTGATAATGGGTCAAACTTCGATTCCGAGGAGTTCAGAGCCTTTTGCATATCTCAGGGCACACGAGTCGACTATGCTTCAGTCGCTCACCCCGAGTTGAATGGACAGGCAGAACGAGCAAATGGTTTAATTCTCAAAGGGCTGAAACACAGACTGATGCGCGATCTCAAGCACGCGGCTGGTTCATGGGTCGACGAGCTTCCGTCGGTACTTTGGGGATTAAGGACCAAACCTAATCGGTCGACTGGGAGAACTCCGTTCTTCTTGGTCTACGGAGCTGAAGCAGTCTTGCTGAGTGACCTGCTTCACAACGCACTCCGAGTCGAACTCTACACTAAAGATGAAGCAGAGCAAGCCCGACAGGACGCAGTCGACCTTCTAGAAGAAGAAAGAGAGATGGCGATGATCCGATCGACCATTTATCAGCAGGACTTACATCGCTTCCATGCCAAAAACGTGAAGAGTCAAACCTTCCAAGAAGGAGATTTGGTTCTCCGAGTGGATCAGGAGAAGCCACACAAGCTTGCTCCTACTTGGGAAGGTCCCTTCATCGTCACCAAAGTTCTTCACAACGGGGCGTACCGCCTTTACAATGTCAGTCACCAGATTGATGAGCCCCGAGCTTGGAACGCGGAGCTACTCTGCCCCTTTATACTTAAGTATTCACACGGATGAGATGTAATAAAAGTACTTCTGTAGTTTATTTATCAAAGACGAGAGTGTTATAATTTTCCAAGTGATTGTTACTACTTTTGTATATTTGAGCAGTCCCCCAGTGGGTGGCTTAGCTGCGAATCTGTTTCGCCTAAGTTTGTAAAAAAAAATCCTTGCCGAGTGGTGAGCTAGTCTCCCACTCGGGGGCTTAGCTGCGAATCCGTTTCGCCTAAGTTTAACAAAATCCTACCGAGTGGTGAGCCAGCCTCCCACTCGGAGGCTTAGCTGCAATCCAAGTACTCGCCTAAGTTTAACAAAATCCTACCGAGTGGTGAGCCTGCCTCCCACTCGGAGGCTTAGCTGCAGTCCAAGTACTCGCCTAAGTTTAACAAAATCCTGCCGAGTGGTGAGCCAGCCTCCCACTCGGGGGCTTAGCTGCAGCCCAGTGTTCGCCTAAGTTCAAATACAACATGCACTCCGCAAGGAGGACGAGGTGCAGGTCGACTGCTACCTTTTCCTTCCGAGCTACGCCACAAATACAACGTGCGCTCCGCAAGGAAGACGAGGTGCAGGTCGACTGCTACCTTTTCCTTCCGAGCTACCCCACAAATACAACGTGCGCTCCGCAAGGAGGACGAGGTGCAGGTCGACTGCTACCTTTTTCTTCTGAGCTACGCCACAAATACAACGTGCGTTCTACAAGGAGGACGAGGTGCAGGTCGACTGTTACCTTCTCCTTCAGAGGTACGCCACAAAAATCCTACCGAGTGGAGAGCAAACCTCCCACTCAGAGGCTTAGCTGCAGCCCAGTGTCGCCTAAGTTTTTGAAAATCCTACCAAGTGGAGAGCAAACCTCCCACTCGGGGGCTTAGCTGCAGCCCAGTGCTCGCCTAAGTTTTTGAAAATCCTACCGAGTGGAGAGCAAACCTCCCACTCGGAGGCTTAGCTGCAGCCCAGTGCTCGCCTAAGTTTTTGAAAATCCTACCGAGTGGAGAGCAAACCTCCCACTCGAGGGCTTAGCTGCAGCCCAGTGCTCGCCTAAGTTTTTGAAAATCCTACCGAGTGGAGAGCAAACCTCCCACTCGGGGGCTTTGCTGCAGCCCAGTGCTCGCCTAAGTTTTTGAAAATCCTACCGAGTGGACAGCAAACCTCCCACTCGGGGGCTTAGCTGCAGCCCAGTGCTCGCCTAAGTTTTTGAAAATCCTACCGAGTGGAGAGCAAACCTCCCACTCGAGGGCTTAGCTGCAGCCCAGTACTCGCCTAAGTTTTTGAAAATCCTACCGAGTGGAGAGCAACCTCTCACTCGGGGGCTTATCTGCAGCCCAGTGCTAGCCTAAGTATGAGATTCATTCCGCTCTGCAAGGATGACGAAGTGCAAGTAGACTGTTGCCTTCCCCTTCAGAGCTCCGTCACAAATACAATGTACACTCCATCCGGATCCGCAAGAACGCAAGTCCACTGCAATCTGTGCTTCATTCCTACCTGCAAGAGTGCATCACAAGCACTGGCATATATTCCGAGCGAAGAATAGTATTCGTTCGAAGACAAACGCAAACATATTCAACGGCAAACCCAAGTTCAGATAGCATCCTACGGATCCAGAAGTTCTCAGGCATCAAGCCTGTTAAAGTTTAAAAACCAATCGGCATTCCGAGGCAAATTTAAGGCATCAAGCATAGAAGTTTTTTACTCCTCCTATGGAGGACTGGAAGGCGCGACAAACTCGTCCAGGTCGATTCCATCTGCGATCCGAGTGGCAGCGGCAATGAAGGTCTCCATGAAAGATCGGAAGTCATGCTTCTTGGTATTGGCCACCTTGAGAGACGCTAGTGTAACGTCCCGTATGTAGCTTTCCATATTCGTAACTCCAACTCCTGCCTTTTCCGGAGATGCGATATATTTTTTCCTCCGTGGTTGGGTTTTTGTCTGTTGTTTTGCATTTTGTTCTTGTTATGCATCTCGTCTCATGTCATCATTTGCATTGCATCGACATCGTTTTCATAAAACTTGCATCTGCTCGTAATTGCCGCTTCTTCCGTATCTCGGCTGACCTTCTCTCAGATCAACCGGACCACTCTCTTCTCTCTCTTTTCTGAGCTCATCAAACCACGTTGCCTTCGTGGACCGTTCCGAGACCAATCGGGTTTCTCGAGTCCCTCTTGTCTGACCACCTAACCTCTCTTGCCAGCTCGCAGCACCCTCGTGTGTGTGTCCGAAACTTATCCGAACCCGAACAGGTCTGTCGTTACCGATGGATCCGGATCATCCCCAAACATCTACAAAATATCTCCGTTTTCTTATTTGGACTCTCTAGCCTATTTTTTTCGGCCGTCCGATTACGATCGGAGGGACCAAATGCCCCTATCCAAAAATCCATTTGCTATATATAGACCCCACCTAACTAACCTAGACAAACCACCTAATTTCTAGGGATCCTACCCTAGCGCCGCCACCATCTACATGGGATCCTCCCCGACCCAAATCCATCCTCCTCGATCCACCTCCTGCCCGAGCTCCTCACCACGCCACCGGCCCGAGCCGCCACCTCGCCGCCCTTCGCCCTTGCGACACCGTGCCCGAGCCCCGCTGCCTCCTCTCGCTTCCCGAGCGCCATCAAGCAGCACCAGATTCAGTCCCCGCCTCGCCCCTTGCACCACCAGCCAAGCTCTCCTCATCGCCAGAGCCCCTCGCTCGAGCGCCAACCGCCTCCTCCCGCTCGTTACCTGCCGCCTCTCTCCGACGACGCCTCCCTCCGCCGCCGACGCGTGGAGCTCGCCAACAGCCTCCCGCCAGTCGCCCCGCCATGCCATGGTCGCCCGATGGAGCTCGGGTCAAGCCATGTCGCGCCGCCGCCGCCCCGAGCTTCTTCGCCGCGGTGCCGTCTTGGCGCCTAAGTCCAGCCGGCGCGCTTCCTCAGATCGAGCAGGGGAGCGAGGAGGAGGAACCCCCAGCTCCCGTCATCGTCTTGTTTTGCTCGTCGTCGTCTCCGTCCGATCCGACGAGGCCCTGTGTCTCCGGCCTCGTCCCCGCCTCCAGGTCGCCGCGCCTTCGCCCGCCGCCATCTTCTTCCCGGAGCGCATCCGCCGTACCTCGCCTCGTCCGCACCAAGCCTCGGCGACCCCTCCTGGACCGAGCCTCCGCCGGCCACCTGCGCCTCAAGCTGCCGGAGATCGCGCCCGCCGCTTCAAGTCCCCTCTACGTCCCGTGCCGCCGCTCCTGCTTCATTCCGGTGAGGCTCCGCCCGGATCCGTTCGCCTCCACGCTGTCCGTAGCCATCGGCACCTGCATCCCCTGCTTCGTGAACGAGGAGACCACCGCTCGCCCGCGTCGTTGACCCGTCGCCCTGCTGAGTGGGCCTCTCCAGCCGCAGCGCTCCAAGGCCCAGCCGCGGCCTGCCAGCTCCTCCACCAACCGGCCCATGCGGCCTGGTGAGCACCAGATCCAGTGCCCTCTCATGTACTCATTCGGGCCGGCCAGATTCGGCCCGTGTACCTTTTTTTTTCCTGCCTGCGAATTTGTCTATTATCCAGTGAATTACTGTTTTACAGATTTGTAGAAACCCCCTTGCACTTCATGCATATAATAACTTATGATCTGTGCATCATATGTAAAAACTTTAAACATGTAAAATGCTTAGAATTTCATCTAGTTTAATATTTTGCCACTTTCATCCATGTTTAAAATGTTTAAAATGATGTTTGTTTAAATTTGCTCAAATGCCATGTTAAAATGATTTATTTCATAACTTAATAACCGTAGCTCGATTTTAAACAAACTTTATATGTAAATGGGGTGGAAAAATGCCTAGATTAACATGGTCCACTTTATTTTCCTGTTTAACAACTTTAAAATATGTTTTAGGGCAGAACAGTAGCAAATTCATAAATTGCATATGAGATTTTTCCGGAAATGTTGTTTGTTGTTCCGGCCTCATTTAAACTTGCCTAAATATTTAGTTTACTTTTGTTACACCCCTTGACATGTTTAACAACATTTAACATTGTTGTGTACCTAAACGAGAGCGAACTAAATAACTCGGATGTGGTAGCCAGTCAATATGCAACTCGCTGCATATTGAGCTCCACTTAACTTGTAGTATTGTGTGTTGCACTTTGCCATGCCATGCCTCATTAAACCGACATGCATCATACTTGATTGTGCATCATGCCATATTTATGCTTGTGTGTTTACCATGTTGTTTGTTTCTTTCGGTGTTGCTTCTTAGTCCCGGTAATGTTGCGATTGTGAGGATTCGTTCGACTACGTCCGTTTGTCTTCTTCATGGACTCGTTCTTCATCCTAGCGGGATTTCATGCAAGATGACCGCTACCCTGGATCTCACTACTATCATTGCTATGCTAGTTGCTTCGTTCTATCGCTTTGCTGCACTTCCTATCATTTGCTCTTCAAGCCTCCCAAATTGCCATGTCGGCCTCTAACCTTTTCACCCTTCCTAGCAAACCATTGCTTGGCTATGTTACCGCTTTGCTCAGCCCTCTTATAGCGTTGTTAGTTGCAGGTGAAGTTGAAGATTTCTCCATGGTGGACAGGGTTATGTTGGGATATCACAATATCTCTTATATTATTAATGCATCTATACACTTGGTAAAGGGTGGAAGGCTCGGCCTTATGCCTGGTGTTTTGTTCCACTCTTGCCGCCCTAGTTTCCGTCATACCGTGTTATGTTCCCAGATTTTATGCTCCTAACGCGGTCGGGTGATTTATGGGACCCCCGACGGTTCGCTTTGAATAAAACTTGTCCAAAGAAGGACCAACCTTGGTTTTACCATTTGCCTCACCACCACCTATACCCTTCCTTGGGTCGGCCAACCCAAGGGTCATCTTTATTTTAGACCCCGGGCCGTTGCTTGTCTAAGTGCCGGTGCGAACCGGCAGATCATGGGCCACCTCGGGCAACTCGAGGGCTGGTTTTACTCGAGGGTCGACCTATCCGGTGTTGCCTTGAGAACGAGATATGTGCAGCTCCTATCGGGATTGTCGGCGATCGGGCGGCTTTGCTGGTCTTGTTTTACCATTGTCGAAATGTCTTGTAAACCGGGATTCCGAGATCGATCGCGTCTTCCCGGAGAAGGTCTATTCCTTCGCTGATCGCGAGAGCTTGTCATGGGCTGTTGGGACACCCGCAGGTTTAAACTTTCGAGAGCCGTGTCTCATGTTATGTGGCGATGGGAATTTGTTAATGTCCGTTGTAGATAACTTGACACCAGATCCGAATTAAAATGCATCAACCACGTGTGTAGCCGTGATGGTCTCTTCTCGCGGAGTCCGGAAGTGAACACGGTTTCGGGTTATGTTTGATGTAAGTAGGTGTTCAGGATCACCTCTTGATCATTGCTAGCTTCACGACCGTTCCTTTGTTTCTCTTCTCGCCTCATTTATGTATGTTAGCCACCATATCATGCTTAGCCGCTGCAACCTCACCACTTTACCCCTTCCTTACCCATTAAGCTTTGCTAGTCTTGATACCCATGGTAATGGGATTGTTGAGTCCTCGTGGCTCACAGATACTTCCAAAACCAGTTTGCGGTGTGCCGATGAAACTGCGGTGGACGATCCGAGCTCAAGGAGGAGCTCGATGAAGATCTTGTTCTTTGTGTTGTTTTGTTTCAGTTGATCAAGAGTGGAGCCAGTTGGGACGATCGGGATCCGTGTAGCATTTGGGGTAGTCTTTTATTTTGGTTCCGTAGTCGACCTTGATTGTATCTGTATGATGTAATGCTTTACTCATGTATTGTGTGAAGTGGCGATTGTAAGCCAACTATGTATCTCTTTCCCTTATGTATTACATGGGTTGTGTGAAGATTACCTCACTTGCGACATTGCTTTCAATGCGGTTATGCCTCTAAGTCGTGCTTCGACACGTGGGAGATATAGCCGCATCGAGGGTGTTACAGCTAGCTTGTCCTCTCACGCGTCCTTGCAGTGAACACGGACCATAGGCAGAGCAACATTAGCACCACACCTGGCAGAAGATTTCTTCCATTCTTGCACTCGACTTGGAACTTTGTTTAGTCGAGTCATCAGAGATTCGAGGTCATTCTGAAGTGTTTCCCCTAGCCAGAGTGTTGTGTCGATGCGTGATGTTGCAACCTTCAGTCTAGCAAGATAGTCGACCACATCAGCAACGTGAGACTCGAGTCGGAGCACGTTCATGGCGACTTCATCCTTCACAGGAGAGTTGATGGGATCCAGGCTTGTCTCCACTCGACCAGTTTCCTCGTCAAAGTTTTGGCAGAATTCTGCAAACACAACCCAAAGATAAGCCCGCAGTTGTGTGGTAAGTCCATAATTACAAGCCAGTTCACTAGCCTTGTCGCTCAGGGCTATCTTGTCATTCTTCAGTCGATTGACCTCCTTGTTGGCCGAGTCGAGAGCAGCTTTCAGATTGGTATTCTCCTCTTCAAGTTTGCTGATTGAAGCCAGCTTTTCTTCTGCAAGTTTCATCTTGTCCGAAGCCGCTTTTTGTGCCTCGGCAAGGTTAAGGTCCTTCTTCTTCAGAGCATCCCTCAGTTTATCTGCAAAATGATAGTGAGATCAGGTTCAGGAATGGACAAGAAATAATGGCAGTCGTCAAGGTCCTCAACAAACATACCTTTTGCTTCCTCCTTCGCCTTCGTGAAGTTCTCTTGGACAAGCTTCAGATCAAGTTTGAGCTGGATATGCTTGTTCTCCAACTCAGTATAACGATCCACAAGCTTGCAAGATTTCTGCGAAAGATCAATCGACAGACGTCAAAGATAGGTCACTTCCGAGTGACTAAGAGAAAAATTGTGGTATTTCTAAGACTACAACCGAATCAAAACATTCAACTGTAGTCTTGGGATTACATCCAAATGAGTGCACTCGCAGCCCCCACTAGTTCTATCACTGGTCGACCAATCGACCAAAGAGATGTAAAGGCTAACTACAAAGCAGCTAGCCACGTTTCAAAAAGTGTTCTTGCACCATAGTCGATTACAAGTGATCGACCACGGTCTCGGGGACTACACCCAGTGGGTGCACTCAGCGTGCCCCCACTGGTTCCATGATTCCATTCGACCAGATCGAGTAAAGAAAGTAAAGAGAAAAAGTTCAAGATATAAAGACTATAGTCGACTGCCAGCAGTCCACCATAGTCCCGGGGACTACACCTAGTGGGTGCACTCAGCGTGCCCCCACCAATCCAGATATTCAATCGACACACCCAGTGGGCGTACGACAGATACTAAGATTTTCAGAAAGAAAAGTTTTCAGGTACCATATCCTAACAGAACAGGCGGTGGTCAACTAACCTGGACATTGCTCTGAATGGCCGAACTTGCATCATAAGCCGCTTGACTGGCGTCTCGGATCGCCTTCACTTGCTCCATCACGACCCCCGCTTAGCGTATAGCTTCTTTAGCAGCGCCTGCTTGGTCCTCTGGGACGTGGTGGGTGGAGAAAATGGAAGGTTGATCAGCACTCGACGACGAAGGGCAAGCACTCGTCGGCCGCACAAAGAAAGGATACAGAGTCTGAAAGGACGTTGCCCCTCCGGAACCAAATGTCTCGGTCGACACGACTCGAGCGATCTTGCCGCCAGATGCCTTCCTGTTCCTCCTCTCGCCTCAGTGGCTCCTCATCATCATTAGGGAGATCAATGATGATATTAGGTGGGGCCACGTAAAAGATTCAATTTAAAATGAAGATCCCATCGATCAAAGCTTAAACTATAGAGGTCATACCAGGTTGGAAGTGACAAGATCCTCCATTTCTTGATCTTCATGTCCGATCGAGGTCTCAAGTAGCAAAGACCGCAATTTCGTAAATCATCGGTCAATGAATGAGTCGACCAAGAGTATATCCATGTTAAACAAGAAAACACAAGTTAGGCCATTACCCGAAATAGTGGGAATCACCATCCTCATCTTCGCGCAGGCCTTCGCCGGTTTTGATGACGCCTTCGGGTTGCTTGGGCGCTTTCTCGGTTGGCACGGAGAGGTCGCCCGAGGACGCTTGGTCGATCGACCAATGTGCACGGCCGCCTTTGCCGCCTTCCGCTGAGGTCATGGACAAGCTTGGATCGCCTTTTAGTGCGGGGAGGTTCGACTTCCTCCTCCTCTTCCTCCTCCTCTTCCTCATCAGAGCCAGCATCTTCTTCACCCTCCTCACTATCGGATTCCCACTCCTCCTGACTTTCACCCCCGCTCCCTTCCTCCTCTTCAGTCTGTTCTTGCGCCCCGTTGGGCATCGAATACATCTCTGTAGTGATCTGGAAGACAACGAGCAAGACAAAAGCCAGTCGACCGAATTGTAGCAAAACAAAATGAAGGAAACAGGATCATAGTCGGAGATACGTGGTCAGACCTTGTCTGGTTCGTAAGACTGGTCGAGTGGCGGGATCCTCCTGGCTCCATGGGGTTATCTTTGTTCCCTGTGATAGTAGTCATCCACCTCTCCACTGTGGCGTCGTCGACCTCCTCCGGGTGGACCCGAGTGGTGTCTTCGGTACCAGAGTACAACCACATCGGGTGGCCTCGATATTGAAGTGGCTGGATGCGTTGTCGAAGGAAAACCTCTAGAAGATCCATGCCAGTCACCCCGTCGCGGATGAGCTGGACTACTCGCTCTACCAACACCTTAACCTGAGCCTTCTCCTCCGGGACCACCTTCAGAGAGGATGGCTTGTTCACTCGGTCCATGGAGAAAGGAGGAGTCGGTCGGATCGCCTGGCGTCGGCTGGTCTTGGCGATAGAACCAGTCGATCGCCACCCTCGAACCGACTTCGGGAAGGGTCATGGTCGAAAGGCACTTTTACTCCTCATATGGACCCCAAGACCCCCACACATCTGGATTACTTGGGTTTTCTCATCTCTTGGACTAGCCTTTTTCACCGCTTGAGAGCGACAAGTGAAAATGTGTTTGAAAAGGCCCCAGTGCGGCCGACAACCCAAGAAGTTCTCACACAAGGACACGAAAGCGGCGAGATAGACAATAGAGTTGGTGTGAAGTGGTGGAGTTGTGCCCCAAAGAAGTTCAGAAATCCCCGAAAGAAAGGATTCGGCGGTAGGGAAAACCCGCGGTCGACGTGGGTAGCCAAGAGGACGCACTCACCCTCCTGAGGCTGCGGCTGCCACTCCTTCCCTGGGAGCCTCGCTGCTCCATGAGGGATCAGTCCTTCATTGGCCAGGTCGTCGAGGTCCTTCTGGCGGATGGTCGAGCGGATCCAGTCTCCCTGGATCCAGCCTTGCGGTAGACCGGCCCGCGACAAGGATCCACCCCGACTGGTCGTCCTCCCCTTCGCCTTCGCTGTCGCCTTCTTCGCCCGCTCCAAAGCCGCCGTCTTCTCCTTCACCATCGCCGCGCGTGGCAGAACCACGAAAGCAACAATATTTGGGACGGTGGCGAACGCAGCGGATGAATCGAGGAAGAGGGAGGGAAAATGAGGGCGCCTTGCTCAAAAAACCCCGTCCGGCGCCTTTATATGAAGTCTCTTCCGAGTGGTCGATGGTAGGCCCGGACGATCTGTCAAATCCCGCATGATCAGCCAGGCGCGATACGTGGCGAAAAAGGTGGTGCGAAGATCGAGGCGTCCCTGCCTTATCCCATCCGAGTACCACGGCCTCCTCCGCTTCGCGCGCTTCCTGAAATTCGGATCCCGCTAAATCCGCGAACAGCAGAGCAACTTGTCAGACCGCGGATTTCCTCCGATCCATCGCTCGGAAATCTCCAAGCTCATAAAAGTCACTCGACAGATACAAAGAATGGATCAAGGCGACTGAAAAAGAAGTTGATGCCATCACTAAGAGCCATTGATCCAGAACAAGACACACTCATAGCACGAAAAACAGGTCGGAGGAATTCTCAACTCCTTCCTCACTCAAACCTAGATCCATTCGGGGGCTAATGATGAAGCCATGTACCTAGGGTAGGGTCATGGACCTGTCTAAGATACCCTCCCCAAGGACATCTCTAGAAGAAACTGCCTTCCAGTCGACCTGGAAGGATTCCACTCGACGGACTCGAAGACACTCGACCATGAAGCCTCACTCGACCACCAGGAGATCAAGAGTCACTCTGTACCCAAACGGTCTATTATTAAGTAGTCTTTATGGTCATGATAGCACTTTACATAGGGCGTTACCAGTAACGCCCGGCCTTAATGTACTTTAAACCCCGCATAACTGAGGGCCGGAGGGGTCTGGCGAACTCTATATAAGCCACCCCCTTCCTCAGTGTAAAGGGTTCGCACCCCTATAACTCATACGCATATAATCCAGTCGACCGCCTCCGGGCTCCGAGACGTAGGGTTGTTACTTACTCCGAGAAGGGCCTGAACTCGTAAATTCCTCGCGTATACAACTACTCCATAGCTAGGATCTTTCCTCTCCATACCTACCCCCCTATTCTACTGTCAGGCTTAGAACCACGACATCTACTATGCAACCTTCTTCTTGTAGACGTTGTTGGGCCTCCAAGTGCAGAGGTTTGTAGGACAGTAACAAATTTCCCTCAAGTGGATGACCTAAGGTTTATCAATCCGCGGGAGGCATAGGATGAAGATGCTCTCTCTCAAACAACCCTGCAACCAAATAACAAAGAGTCTCTTGTGTCCCCAACACACCCAATACAATGGTAAATTGTATAGGTGCACTAGTTCAGCGAAGAGATTGTGATACAAGTGCAATATGGATGGTAGATATAGGTTTTTGTAATCTAAAAATATAAAACAGCAAGGTAGCAAGTGGTAAAAGTGAGCGTAAACGGTATTGCAATGCTAGGAAACAAGGCCTAAGGTTCATACTTTCACTAGTGCAAGTTCTCTCAACAATAATAACATAATTAGATCATATAAAATCCCTCAACATGCAACAAAGAGTCACTCCAAAGTCACTAATAGCGGAGAACAAACGAAGAGATTATTGGGTATGAAACCACCTCAAAGTTATTGTTTCTGATCGATCTATTCAAGAGTCCGTAGTAAAATAAGACAAAGCTATTCTTTCCGTTCGATCTATCCTAGAGTTTGTACTAGAATAACACCTTAAGACACACATCAACCAAAACCCTAATGTCACCTAGATACTCCATTGTCACCTCAAGTATCCGTGGGCATGATTATACGATATGCATCTCACAATCTCAGATTCATCTATTAAACCAACACAAAGAACTTCAAAGAGTGCCCCAAAGTTTCTACCGGAGAGCCAACCCCTATGCATAAGTTCACAAGTTCACTGAACCCGCAAGTTGATCACCAAAACATACATCAAGTAGATCACGTGAATATCCCATTGTCACCACAGATAAGTGTTGGGGAACGTAGTAATTTCAAAAATTTTCCTACGCACACGCAAGATCATGGTGATGTATAGCAACGAGAGGGGAGAGTGTTGTCCACATACCCTTGTAGACCCGAAGCGGAAGCGATCACAACGTAGAGGAAGTAGTCGACGTTCTCCTCGCGATCCGACCGATCCGGCGCCAGCACTCGACTCCCGAGTTCTTGACACACGACAGCTCGATGACGCCCCTTGTACTCCGATCCAGCCGAGTGTCGAGGGAGAGTTCCACAAGACGACGGCGTGGGACGATCTTGATGTTTCACGGCAAGCAGGCTTCGCTTAAGCTTCACGACGGTATAACCGAGGTGGAATATGGTGGAGGGGGCACCGACACGGCTAAGGAACGATCTCACGATCAACTTGTGTGTTCAAGGTGCCCCCCCCCGTGATATAAAGGAGCTGGGGAAGGGGGCGGCGGCCAAAGGGGCGTGTTCGAGTCCTACTCCTCAGGGAGTAGGATTCCCCCAATCCTAGTTGGACTAGGATTCCTGAGGGGGGAAAGAGAGAGGGGGCCGCCCTTCTCCTTTCCACCAAGGCCCATCGAGGCCCATTCACCTCCGGGGGTTCCAGTAACCTCCAGATTCGATAGAATTCCGTTTGCCTTGGAACCATTCAACTCCAAACATAGGCTTCCAATATATCAATCTTTATGTCTCGACCATTCCGAGACTCCTCGTCATGTCCGTGATCACATCCGGACTCGAACTCCTTGGTACATCAAAACACATAAACTCATAATAACCGCCATCGAAACCTTAAGCGTGCGGACCCTACGGTTCGAGAACAATGTAGACATGACCTAGAACCATTCACGGTCAATAACCAACAGCGGACCTGGATGTCCATATTGGTTCCTACATATTCTACGAAGATCTTTGTCGGTCGGACCGCATAACAACATACGTTGTTCCTTTGTCATCGGTATGTTACTTGCCCGAGATTCGATCGTCGGTATCCAATACCTAGTTCAATCTCGTTACGGCAAGTCTCTTTACTCGTTCCGTAATACATCATCTCACAACTAACTCATTAGTTGTAGTGCTTGCAAGGCTTCAGTGATGTGCATTACCGAGAGGGCCCAGAGATACCTCTCCGACTATCGGAGTGACAAAACCTAATCTCAAATACGCCAACCCAACATCGCCTTTGGAGACACCTGTAGTACTCCTTTATAATCACCCGATTACGCTGTGACGCTTGGTAGCACCCAAAGTGTTCCTCCGTAAACGGAGTTGCATAATCTCATAGTTACAGGAACATGTATAAGTCATGGATAAAAGCAGAGCAACATACTAAACGATCGTGTGCTAAGCTAAGGAATGGGTCATGTCAATCGATCATTCTACTAATGATGTGACCTCGTTAATCAAATAACAACTCCTTTGTTCATGGTTAGGAAACATAACCATCTTTGATTAACAAGCTAGTCTAGTAGAGGCATACTAGTGACATCTTGTTTTGTCTATGCATTCACACATGTATCATGTTTCGGTTAATACAATTCTAGCATGAATGATAAACATTTATCATGAAATAAGGAAATAAATAATAACTTTATTATTGCCTCTAGGGCATATTTCCTTCATCTCCCACTTGCACTAGAGTCAATAATCTAGATTACATAGTAATGATTCTAACACCCATGGAGTCTTGGTGCCGATCATGTTTTGCTCGTGGAAGAGGCTTAGTCAACGGTGCGCAACATTCAGATCCGTATGTATCTTGCAAATCTCTATGTCTCCATCCGACTAAGTCCGGATGGAATTGAAGCGCCTCTTGATGTGCTTGGTCCTCTTGTGAAATCTGGATTCCTTTGCTAAGGCAATTGCTCAAGATTGTCACGAAGATTTTCATTGGACCCGATGCACTAGGTATGACACCTAGATCGGATATGAACTCCTTCATCCGCACTCCTTCATTAGCGCTTCGAAGCGCTATGTATTCCGCTTCACATGTAGATCCCGCCACGACGCTTTGTTTAGAACCGCACCAACCGACAGCTCCTCCGCTTAGTGTAAATACGATCCGGTCTGCGATTTAGAATCGTCCGGATCGATGTCAAAGCTTGCATCAACGTAACTGCCACGATGAGCTCTTTGTCACCTCCATATACGAGAAACATATCCTTCGTCCTTTTCGTATTTCAGATGTTCTTGACGCTGTCCGATGATCCACTCTGGATTACTTTGGTACCTCCTGCTAGGCTTATAGCAAGGCACACATCAGTCCGGTACACAAGATTGCATACATGATAGAGCCTATGGCTGAAGCATAGGAACATCTTTCATTTCTCTCTATCTTCTGCGGTGGTCGGGCATTGAGTCCGACTCAACTTCACACCTTGTAACACGTGCAAGAACCCTTTCTTTGCTTGATCCATTTTGAACTTCTTCAAAACTTTGTCAAGGTATGTGCTTTGTGAAAGTCCAATTAAGCGCCTTGATCTATCTCTATAGATCTTGATGCCCAATATGTAAGCAGCTTCACCGAGGTCTTTCATTGAAAAACTCTTATTCAAGTATCCCTTTATGCTATCCAGAAATTCTATATCATTTCCGATCAGTAATATGTCATCCACATATAAGATCGTAAATGCTACAGAGCTCCCACTCACTTTCTTGTAAATACAGCTTCTCCAAAAG